>PVKC010043848.1:0-11625 GCA_004027635.1 Crocidura indochinensis | reverse complement strand
GTGTGCATTATACTTATTAATATACATATTATATTAAATATTATACAATATATTATATTACATAGTAGACACTATATTACATATGATATGATATATTGTATATTAGTAAAATATGTTAATATATACTATATGAATATATGATATATGTCATATATGGCAAATATATATGATATATTACAATCTATTATGGTATATGTTATGATATGGCATGATATAATATGTAATTTGGGACTCAGTATAGTATTGTATATAAAATAATATAGTATAATGTAGTGTAGTGTACTATACTGTAGTATAATGTAGTATATATGGTATATAGTATGTAATTTATAGTATATAATATATATATAGTATAATGATATACTAATAATATATAATATGACATTTTCAATGTGTTTTATTAATTTTCATTTCTGTTCTTAGTTCTATTTGTGTATTTTGATTTTGTTTATCAAATCCGTTTATCCCATCACAGAGAAGAGGTTCCTCAGAGCATTTAGACCAAAATTTAAGCTTTCAGCAATATTATTAAGCTTTATTTTTTTAATTTAAATTTTTTCCTATAATCTCTATTTTTTTAAATTATATTTTTATTTAAGCACCATATTTACAAATATTTTTAATTGAATTTCAGTTATAAAAAGGAACAACCCCTTCACCAGTGTTATCTTCCACCATCAATGACACCCATCTTCCTCCTCCTCACCTCCTGCCTTATTTGAGACAGGCACTCTATTTCTCTCACTCACTACCACTATCATGATAGTTGTCAGCTCAGTTATTTCTCTAACAGCACTCACCAGTCTTGAGGTAAGCTTCATCTCGTGGGCCGGTTTCTATTGTCTCTGTGTATTACTATAATATCTTTGTTTTTCTTAAAACCCATAAATGAGTGAGACTATTTTGTGACTATTTCTCTCCCGAATTATTACACTCAGCATAATAGTTTCCATATCCATCCATATCTATGAAAATTATATGAGTTCATTTTTTTCATGACCGCTGCATAGTATCCTGTTGTATATCTATAGCACAGTTTCTGAACTCCCATATGATCCAGCTATCCCACTTCTAGAGATAAACCCGAAGAACACAAAATACAAAACAAAATGACCTTCTCTGCACACTCATATTCATTGCAGTGCTATATACAATAGCCAGAATCTGGCACAACCCAAATGCCTCATCACTAAGCTTTGTTTCTTATCACCTGTATTTCCTAATAGTCACCTACTTTTCATACTTTTAACAGATTAAGCTTGTTTTTCTCATTTTTTGAGGGAGTCACACCTGGAGGAGCTCAGGTGCTACTCTCAGCTTCGAGCTCAGAAATCGCTCCTGGCTGGATCCGGGGATCTGGGATGCTGGGATTTTAAGCATTGTCGGTCCTGGGTCGGCTGTTTGCAAGGCAAATGCCCTACCGTTGTGCTATCTCTCAGGCCCCAGATTAAGCTTGCTTAATTTATAGAATCTTGTCTTCTACAGGTCCCTTTATTTGCTATATCTTTGTCCTGATCAGTACAAAATTTAGCCTACTTAGCTATTTATTATTGGAGCTTTCTTTTGTATACTTGATTGTTCACTGTGCATTCCCACAGGACAACATCATAGCTAAAAATAAGCAACTTGGTGGAACGCAGCAAAAAAAAAATCATCTAATCCCATTCAAAAATGGAGAGAAGAAATTAAGAGAAATTAATCCAGAAATTAAGATATTTCTTCAAAAACAAATACAGATTGTCAAAAGGCACATGTAAAAATACCCCATATCACTAATTATCATGGTCATGCAAATCAAAATAACAATGAGGTATTATCTCACTTCACAGAGACTGGCATATATCATAAAGAAAAAGAACAAACAGCACTGGCATGGATAGTGGGGATGCCAATTAGTCCATCCTTTTAGGAAAACAATATTGATATACCTCAAGAAACTGATAATTGAGCTCCGATCTGATTCAATAATACCACTCCTAGGGATATTCTATAGGGATACAAAGCACAATAAAAAAATGCCTTTCACTCCTATGTTCATGGCAACACAATTTTAATAGCCAGAATCTGGAAATACCTCTAAGTGTCTGAGAACAAAAGAGTTTCTAAATAAACAATGACATATCTACACAATGGAATAATAAGCAGTTGTTATTGAAGTAATCAATTTACTTATATATGAAGTAATGAAATGTACTTTTATATGAAATGCACTTATATATATATGTACTTACATACTTTTATATATGTACTTATATATCAGAAGTAATGTAATGTACTTATATATGAATGGATATGAAGATTTTTATGCTGAGTGAAATGAGTCAGAGAAAGAGGGATAGACATAGAATAATACTACTCATTTATTATAACAAAAATAAAAGATTGTGTGGTAATAATACCCAGAGATAATAAAGAGGTAAACCAGGAGGACTAGTTCATTGCAGGAAGCTAGGGTAGATAAAGAACTCGATGACAATGATACTTGGAAATAACCACTTGAGACGCTAACTGGGTGTTGAACAGAGATGAAATAATATGCATGGTACCCCTTCAGTAACAATAGTGCAAATCACAGTTTCTAAAAAGGAAAAAAGGAAGAGGTCAAAATAAAAAAGGGAGGGAAGATAGGAGGGAAAGACAGGGAGGGAGAAAGAGTGAGGGGGAGAGGTAGGGAGAGATTAGGGAAGGAGAGGGAGAGGGAGGGAGAGAGAGAGAGAGAGAGAGAGAGAGAGAGAGAGAGAGAGAGAGAGAGAGAGAGAGAGAGAGAGAGAGAGAGAAGAGTAAAATGCTACCTCAGAAGAAGCCAGGGAAAGGAAATCAGGAACACTGGTGGTAGGAAATGTCCATGGATGTTATACACTGCAAAACTAAAACTCAATCATGAGCAACTTTGTAATCAAGGTATTTAAGTAAAAGAAAATTTGAATAAGCACCTTGTAAAACCGATAGATGAGTGAGATGATTCTACGTCTCACTCCCTCTGATTTATTTCACTCAGCATAATAGATGTATATGGAAATTTCATGACTTCATCTCTCCCAATGGCTGCATAATATTCCATTGTATATATGTACCATGTTACTTAGGCCATTCATCTGTTAAAGGGCTTCTTGGTTGTTTCTAGAGTCTGGCTATTGTAAATAGTGCTGCATTGAATATAGGTGTGAGGAAGGCAATTTTGTATCATGGTTTTTTTTGTTGTTGTTGTTGTTATTGTTGCTTCTAGGGTATATCCTTAGGAGTGGTATTGCTGGATCATATGGAAGCTTAATTTACAGTTTTTTAGGAATCTCCATATTGTTTTCATGAAAGACTGACTAGATGACATCCCCACCAACAGTACATAAGTTCTTTTCTCTCCACATCCCCGCCAACACTGATTTTTCTTGGTGACTTGTGCCAGTGACTGTGGCGTGAGATAGCAACTCATAGTTCTTTTGATTTGCATCTCTCTGATGATTACTAATTTGGAACCTTTTTTCATGTGTCCTTTGGCCATTTGTATGTCTTCATTAAGAAAGTGCTTGTTCATGTCTTCTCCCTATTTTTAATGGGGTTATATGTTTTAAGAGAAAAACAAGAGAGTTAATTTCTGTCAGTACCTGTATATCTTAGATATTAGCCCCTTATCTGATATGTATTGGGTGAGTATTTCCCCCATTCTGTGGGCAGTTTTTGTATCCTAGGCAACATTTCCTTGAGATAAAGAGGATTTTCAGCTTAATATATTACCATCTGTTTAATTCTGCTTTCATTTGTTTGGAGAATATTGTTTCCTCTTTAAGATGCCTTTAGTCTCAATATCTGCCACTTTCCTGTATAAACCTAATGTTTCTAGAAGCTTTTTGATAGTTTTTAGAGTTTACTAAGTAGAATATCATGTCATCTGCAAACAGTGAGAGTTTGATTTCTTCCTTTCCTCTCTGGATGCCCTTGATATTTTTCTTGCCTAATAACTATAGCAAGTATTTCCAGTACTATGCTAATAGGATTGATGAGAGAGGGCAGCCTTGTCTTATACCAGATTTTAGCAGAAAGGCTTTTAGTTTATCTCCATTGAGAATAATATTTGAAATTGATTTGTGGTAGTTGTCCTTGACAATATTGAGAAAAGTTCCTTTCATTTTCATCTTGATGAGAGGTTTTTATATTTTTTATCAAGAATAGGTGTTGTGCCTTATTGAATGCTTTTTCTGCATCTATTGATATGATCATACAATTTCTTTTTCTTTTTTGGGGGGGGTGTCACACCCGGCAGTGCTCAGGGGTTACTCTTGGCTCCATGCTCAGAAATTGCTCCTGGCAGGCACGGGGAACCATCTGGGGCACCGGGATTTGAACCGATCACCTTTTGCATGCCTTACCTCCATGCTATCTGTCAATTTCTTTTTCTTTTTGTTGATATAATATATTATGTTGATTGATTTATGGATGTTAAGCCAACCCTACATTCCTGGGATCAAACCTACTTTGTCATAGTGCATGACCTTCTTGATGCGGTGTTGGATCTATTTGCAAGGATATTGTTGAGAATATTTGCATCAATATTTATCAGTAATATTGGTTTACAGTTTTCTTTTTTTTGCAGCATCTCTGGTTTTAGTATCAGGGTGATGTTAGATTCATAAAAACTATTTGGTAGCATTTCTGTTTTTTTCAATTACCTGAAAGAGTCTGAAAAGGATTGGCAATAGTTCCTCTTGAAAGGTTTAAAAGAATTTATTAGTGAATCCATCTGGACCTGGACTTTTGATTTTAGAAAGACTTTTGATTACCATTTTAATTTCCTCAGTAGTGATAGGGCTGTTTAGATATACAAGATCTTCCTGATTCAACCATGGATTATTGTAAGAGTACAAGAAATTATCCAAACAACAAATAGGTACCATCTCACATCACAGAGACTGGCACACATAAAAAAAAGAACAATTAGTGCTAGCAGGGTTGTGGGGAAAAGGAACTCTCATTCACTGCTGGTAGGAATGCAATCTTTTTAGCCTTTATGGAAAACAATATGAACATTTCTAAAAAAAAAAAAAAACCTGGAAATTGTGATCACGTATGATCTAACTATATCACTCCAAGGGAACACAAAACCACAACACAAAAAGGCCTTTTGCACACCTATATTCATTGCAGTGCCATTTACATTAGCCAGAATCTGGAAACAACCCAGATGCCTGACAACAGATGAGTGGCTAAAAAAAACTGTGGTATATGTACACAATAGAATACTATGCAGTCATCAGAAAAATGAAGTCATGAAATTTTCTATACATAAATAGATATGAAAAATATTATGCTGAGTGAAATAAGTATAAGGAAGGAAGGTAGCCACAGAATTGGCTTCATCTTCTGTTTTTAAGTAAAATAGAAAACATTATTGTAATAATACATGAGACTATAGAGATGAGAGCTTAATGGCCCAGTCCAAGATATAAAGCTTACTACAAAGACTGATGAGTTCAGTTAGAGAAATAACTACATTTATAACTACCAGGACAATGGTATTGAATTAGAGAAATAGAATGCCTGTATTGAATAGGGCAAGGGGTGGGGGAGGAAGGAGATGGAGGACATTGTTGGTGGAGATGTTGCACTGGTGAAGGGAAGTGTACTTTTATATACATATTTAGCTTTATATATATTTATATATAAAATGAAATAAAAATAAAAAATAAAATTAAAAAATCATTTGTTTTGTTCCTCATCCTTGTCAACTTTTAGTATATTTAGTATTTTATTTTAAAGCATATAATTTTGGGAGAATTGAAATTGATCATTCCCAGTACTCACTCTTAGCTATACACTCAAGAATCATCTCTGACATTGCAATTTTCAGGACTATTGAGTTTGATATTTTAAACGTAAGCTATTCTTGTGTGTGTGTGTGTGTGTGTGTGTGTGTGTCTATTTTCACACACATGTGTGAGAGTAGGATGTAAGTGCACTTTTCCTTTACATTTTGTGGGGATCTAATATTGTTAAGACCTTTTTTTTTGAGGGGGGCACACTTGGTGAAGCTCAGGGTTTACTACTGGCTATGCACTCAGAAATCGCTCCTGGCTTGAGGGGCCATATGGGAAGCTGGGGGATCGAACTGCGATCCGTCCTAGACTCATGTCTTACTGCTCCACACCATCGCTCCAGCTCCATATTGCTAAGAACTTTTTTTTGTGTGATGAAAATTCTTATAGTCTATGTGGTAAAGTGTTATTTTAAGTGTTTCCCTAATTCTCTATAAACTTGTAAAACTAGTTTGGGTTGTTGTTTTGACTTGGAGCAGTATTGTGTATGCTCATTTACAAACTCCTTGTCAGAAAAGGACACTATGAACATATTATGAATCTTATTTCCACATATATTATGAATCTTATTTTCACAATATATATATTGGTTTTTTTTTGGGGGGGGCGACACACCTGATGGCACTCAGGGGTTACTCCTGGCTATGCGCTCAGAAATCCCTCCTGGTTTGGGGGAACATATGGGATACTGGAAGAGCGAGCCATGGTCTGACCTAGGTTACCTCCTGCAAGGCAGATGCCTTACCACTAGCGCCACCAGTGCAGCTCATTTCCATATATTTTTTAATTTAACAATGTTTTATTTTATTTACTGGTAAAGGGGGTTCATCAATAGTGTTTGGGGCCGGAAGACACTATGGTCACTGGCCCACTGTATCAGGTGTTGGGTTACAATATACAATGCTGCTCTGGATAATCTAAGATGACCATTAACACATCTTATTATACTGGAACTCTGCAGTGTCAGGGATTTAACTTGAGGTATCTATTTGCAAAGCATGAATTAGATACTTTGGAGATAGTTTTGTTTATCTCTTATAAGATTGTATAATGAGTAGAACTGAAATTTTGACGGAGATATATTTACTTTTCTTTTACAGTTATTATTTCAATTGTTCCACAGAAGCTCAGCTTATAATAAGGGTGCAGGTATATATTCCTCTTAAAAAAAACTTGTGTGTAAAATGGCCTCATCACAAATACTTTTTATAAACATGACTATTGATCGTTTCATCATCTTGTTTAAAAGAGATGTTTATCCCCTATTTGTTTTTTGTGGTAATTATTTCTGGACTCTGTGGCAATCCTTTTAAAATAATTTAACTTTATAATCTCTATGTTGAAACTTGTAATCAGTATAATTTTCTACTCCTTTTCAAAATAGGTCATAAAGTCATGCAACTTTGTGCTTTGTAATACAGATTTGCTACCCTACTTTTTCTAATAGTAGAAATTGCACCTGATAAGTGAAAGATTAAGTAAAATACAGTATACTTACATTAGAGAGTATACTAGTAAATTAAAAAACTAAAAGGTGGGACCTGGGAGATAGCATGGAGGTAAGGCATTTGCCTTTCATGCAAAAGGTAATCAGTTCAAATCCTGGTGCCCCATATGGTCCCCCGTGCCTGCCAGGAGCAATTTCTGAGCATGGAGCCAGGAGTAATCCCTGAGCACTGCCGGGTGTGACCCAAAAACCAAAAACCAAAAAAAAAAAAAAAAAAACTAAAAGGTTTATGTTAGGAAGAAAAGTCAAACAAGTGAGTAAAAACACAATAATTTTATTAACAATATAGTTTAGACAGTCAAAAAATTACAGTAAATCATTAACCAACCAATATTTTCTTAATAAAAATAAAATTCTTGCTCCAAACTAATGCGTCTTTTGTTGGGTAATAGAAAGATTCTCTATATTGACTGGAATGATTGTTACCTGACAGATTTCATTTGTGAAACTTATTTACCGGTTTTAAAAAAGTATCAACATTTTGGATCTAATTTTGGGCTCTTTATGGATAGAGCTGCCCTTTAATTGCTAAAAATGTAAAAACAAACAAAAACATTTAAAGTCCTGTCTTTGACAATTTAACACTGGCTTCATTCCACAGTTGCTCTTTATTTTCCCACCATATGATTATTTTTATTGTACTCTTAAAAAGCATATAATTAAAAAGCATATAATAATAAAATATACTCTTAAAAAGCTGGATAGCAGTAAAAAAGTTTCAGTGTGTGTTTTGCATGTGATAGGTCTGGGTTTCATCTCTAGCTACACTAGAAGTGAACAACAGACTGTGGCCACAAAATAAAAAAATAAAATAAAATTTTATTCTCTCCAGAAGCTATTTGTGTCTAGAGTATTGGAAAAAATAATATGTTGAGATAGTTTTAAACTTTACTCAGAATGTTTATACCATTTAAGCTATTGCTAACTCTAATCATATATGGCTACAAGAAATAATAAATGTTATACACATTTTCCAATTCTCACCAAAGATAGCATCTTGGAACAAATGTATCACAACTAGAAATTTATATGATTAGAACTTTAATAATCTTTTTCATTTTCAGAAAAAAAATATATATTTGTGCATAGTTCCTTGTGTATTTGGATTGAGTTAATATAAATTAATTAAATATTTATTTTCATAGGGATGCCTATAAAGTTAATATTTATCTACAGTGGCTCTAGGATATTAGATATTAGACCATTGAAGGATTAATAACTAGTTTACAGTAAAGAGCTTTTGTTTTGTTATCTTTTGTTTTTGTTCTTGTTCTTTTTTGTTTGTTTCATTTTGTTTTGTTTTCAATGCTGGTATAGCAATGCTGGTATAGGTAATTTTTATATAAACAATTATTTGGGGGAGATAAATTACCAGAGGCACAACTTTTCATACTTATTTATTATTTTTGCTTCTTTTTTTTTTTTTTTGGTTTTTGGGCCACACCCAGTGACGCTCAGGGGTTACTCCTGGCTATTTGCTCAGAAGTCGCTCCTGGCAGGCACGGGGGACCATATGGGAACCAGGGGATCGAAACGTGGTCCGTCCTAGGCAAGGCAGCAGGCACCTTACCTCCTGCGCCACCTCCCGGCTCCCTATTTTTGCTTCTTAAGTGACTTGTGGTACTCAGGCCCTTTTATGTACTAGTTAGTAGGAGAGATATATACTGTAATTCTGGAGTTCTCTCAGCCCCATTTTTAATTTAATAAGTAACTTCTTTCAATATTAAAAATCAACATAATATTATCTCAGAAATATTGGGAAAATCATGCCTTCATATATTAAATTTAATAATCTTCATTGATATTTTTTAACTTTGAGTACAGAGGTTTTATATATATTCTTTTGAGTGTACAAATAAAAATTTTAATCATTATAAATAATACTGATTTTGTTTCCATAAAATTATCTGCTCTGTAGATGATTATGTGTTTGAAAATTTATTAGTTTTAAGCACATATAATTAACCTCGTCTATGTTGAACATTTTTGAAAATTCAAGTTTCAATTATATGATTTAAACCTCAATAATTCTTTTTAAAAAATAGAATTTCAAGTCTTAGGTGTATTAATCCTAACTCAATTGTATCATACTCCATCGGTATAGGCAGAAAGGTAGCTAGAATTTGATATTTTAGGTATATAAAAACTGTATACTGTGTGTCTTTTGTTTTGTTTTTGGACTCCACCCATTGGTACCCAGGACTTACAATTAAGTCTTTATTTAGAACTGTAACTGTTCTTACAGTAACAGTTGTACTAGCAACCCAAAATTTGCTCTCAAAAGTTCTCCAGGGTGCCTTTGCATAAAGTTCAGACAAAATAGCAGATAAAGTCAAGGTATATTTGTGTACCAAGTTCAAGAAAGGTGATTTTGGTGTGGAATCACAAGGAGGGATTTTGTAATAATGATGCATAATCAAGACCATTATACTCATTACGGTGCCTGGAAAACACCAAACTGCCCCACCATATGACACAGGCTATTGTTTAGCTAGAAAGCTTTAGCTAGTTGTCTTAAAAGGAAGCTGAGATTTAAATAATAGAACATCGGGCCCGGGAGATAGCATGGAGGTAAGGCGTTTGCCTTTCATGCAAAAGGTCATCGGTTCGAATCCCGGTGCCCCATATGGTCCCCCGTGCCTGCCAGGAGCAATTTCTGAGCATGGAGCCAGGAGTAACCCCTGAGCACTGCCGGGTGTGACCCAAAAACCACAAAAACAAAAACAAAAACAAAAAACAAATAAATAATAGAACATGTCTTTAGGGTTGAATGAGTGCACAATAGATAAAAGGGAACTAAGTCATGGCTTACCAATTATATCTTGGACTGTGTTGGTGGTGCTTCTTGCTTACTAGCAGTCAGTTTTGATTTGGAAATAGTCAGGTCTGTTTTTCTGTTAGACTTAAGTAGGTGGTTTTATAAAAGTCTCCAGTAAGTTTAGTTATTAGCTTGAGGTAGATGTAGCTCATCACATGTATTTGCCTCAGGTTATATTATTAAGAAGAAAAATCAACATGGTATCTAGTTGAAATAGAGGTACATAAAGATCTATGCAAAACTTATATTTATAACTATATAAATTAACTATAACTATATAAATTAACTATATTCAAAATATTATAGTTTCAGAAGCTTATATTTCCAATATCTTTCATAAGATTCTATTTCCTATTGGAATTACTAAATAATTATAGAGCTAATATATATATTTATATATATGATAACAGTATAGAAAATTTCTTAGAGTTCATCACTGGGGAACCTTGAGCCACGAGATTCAGAGAGTGACTTTTATACTCATATTATTTATATGATTTATTATTTATATGATTATATTATTTATATTATTTTATACTCATATTATTTATTCTTCCTTACATAGGGTTTGAAGTTCATAGTCACATTCCTTTCTTATCATAAGTACAACAGAGGTACAGAAGAAAATATAACATTTAGAGCATCACAGAACGTCATGGCACACTTGAGACATACAACAAGTTCTTTTTTTAAGCATCATGGTTACAAACAGGTCCATAATTGAGTTTCAGTCATAAAATATATTTTATCAAAGTAACTTTCCCATCAACAACGTCCTCCATTTTCCTCCTCACCTAGCTCTTGCCTGTGTTCAATCTATTTCTCTCTTAATGTTTTTGTTTTGCTTTGTTTTTTTTTTGGGGGGGTCACATCCCTTGACACTCAGGGATTAATCCTGGCTATGCACTCAGAAATCGCCCCTGGCTTGGGAGACCATATGGGACGCCAGGTATCAAACTGAGGTCCTTACTGGATAAGTTGCATTCAAGACAAAGGTCATACAGCTGTGCTATAGCTTTGGCCCTCTAATCTATATTTCTGATAATTAAATAAAATGATATGTATAAATTCTTAATAGAGTATAATCTAATTGGTATATAGCAATTGTTTTATGCTAATGTTTCAGGGGTTGGGCAACAGTCAGTAAAACTAAAGAGTTAATACTGTCTACTCAGAAATCACTTCTAGTGGTGCTCAGAGGACAATTATTCTACACTATAATTTTGAAGGATTTTAGGAAGTGATATATTTAATGGTATTTGTTGTAATGTGACAGATAATTTGAATTTTACCACAAAAATGGCAATAATCTTAGTAGGAAAAGACTATATATTGCTTATTATAACAGGTACTTAGCATGCTTTTTATGAATGCAATAGTAAAGACTTGAAAGTTTTATATTTTGATCCTGAAGAAATATAAATGATTTTACTGAAAAAATAGGAACTTTTTAGAAAATGGCTTCATGTGTGGCTTGTTACTTCCATGATTTT
>PVKC010043847.1:0-11689 GCA_004027635.1 Crocidura indochinensis | reverse complement strand
TTCCTAATATAACTCAGAAATGCATGAAATGAACTGTACACTATTACTATATGAGATGAATTCTGGTAATAAAAGAATGTTTTGTATTTTAAAGTAACTTGGCGTTATCACCAAATTAGCAAGTTACAATTCCATATCCAGTAAATTGATAAAGAAAAATCACATACTCTTATAAATGGATAAATCAGATGCAATTCATGGAAGTTTAACTGAGAAAAAATAGAAATAGAGAATGTAACTTGGCAAATAACATGCACAGACACCATTCCATATTTTTTAAACATATAAGACCATTTGTAAGTGTTTAAAAGATTAAATGCTAAACCCATAAATCAGTTATTAGATATGGAGTTCTCACTAGATATATTCAATAAAGTTTTAGAATTTTTGACGATTCAGTAAGACAGGAAAAAAAATAAAACATGTGGTGTGTTAAGAAATAAAACAGTTCATGTTATCAAATGACAGGATTAGTTAGAAAATATCAAGAAATCTAAAAAAAAATTCTTTTGATTTTTTTAGATTCAAGTTTCTAGAACTATCGAGTCAACAAATTGAGCAAAGGCAAGTAAAAATGATAAATATTCAGAAATAAACTGAATTTCTATATAACAACAATACTCACTTGAATACTAAATGAAAAACACATTACCATTTATAAGCAAATGACTATAAATCAAACATAACAAAATATATTTAAACTATAAAATGATGAAAAATAAATCAAAACAATATTCAAGCATTCAATCCATATTAACCATAAACTGGAAGATTTAATGTACAAAGATTTTAGTTTCCCATAAAATTTATGTAATTTTCAAATAATTACAACAGACAATAAAATAATTTTGAAGAATATTAGATATTATTTTTAAAACTGCATAGAGAGGTACAGTGAGTAGTATGGTGTTTGCCTTGAACATGACTGACCAGGAATGGACCTTGGCATTCCATATGCCCCCCTGCCTACCAAGAGGAATTTCTGAGAGAAATTATATTATATTACATATTATATTACTATATATATAATATATAAAATATTATATTACATTGAAGAACCAGGAGTAACTCACAATTTTGTTTTGGTTTAGCCAAAAAGAAAAAAAAAAACAAATGATTAAACAAATACATCTTGATCTAAATCTCCCAACTGATAAAAAAATCCGCTCAAACAGAATCTCACTAAATATAAATAACAACACTATTAGTAGGCAACATGCTCATAAGAAAAAAAATGAAAGTTAGTTTTGATACTTTGATGAAGATATCCTAGACAATATACCAAAAATATTATATTATACATATATGTAATATGTATATAGGTTATGTGTATCCATAAAGTGGGCTTCATCAAAAATAATTTTTGTTCTTCAAAATTTATATATGTTGATAAAACTATGAAATAAAACTGAATGAATATATTAACTAGTGACAAAATGAACTAGTTACAACTATTAACTAGTGACTACAAAACTAGTGTGTAAATTATATAAAGAACTCTCAACACTCATTAGATTAAAAGCCTATCAAATTCAAATATGGACTTGAAGAGACATCTCAACAAAGACGTTATGTAAATTAAAAATAAGCACTTGAAAATATGTTAAACATCAACAGACATTAGGGAAACGCAAATTAACACCAAAATTATATATCACTGGAGACCAATCAGACAGTACCAAATGCTGATGAGAATATGAAAGGAAATAAGATCACTTGTACATTGTTTGTAGAATATAAAATAGCATAGTCAACTCTTAAAAACACTTTAAAATTTTTTAAAAGCTAAACATGCAAATAAGACTCAGCAATTACACTTCTCAATAAATATCTCAGAAAAATAAAAATGATATTCACTAATAAACTCTATGTCAATGTTGATAGCCTTATTTAAAAGATAAAATCTGTAGAATTTTGAAGTGATTAATCAAGCTACAGTATTGTGTGAGCTAATTCAGGCTAGTTACACTCATTATTGTACTATCCCTTAAATCTGTCATTTATATAATTTTCTTGAAATTAGGAAAAATGCTAGCATGCAAACATACTTAGGGTTGTCATGCATTAAGGAAAGTGTGGGGACAGAAGAGAAGCAGATTTACCTATAAATGCTCTATATGAGCTATCTTCATTATCATAATTATTGTGTCTTAGTTGTATCAACATGCTTAACAGGTTGTAATATTTGCAACACTATAGATTTGGAAAATATTATCTTTGTGGTAGAAACATAGCTACTGAAATTTTATTCTTTTATTGTTCCCACTACCTTTTCTTATCATAGGAAGTAGTCTGGGCTAACCTGATGTATGAAAATAATATAATGTGCAATAACCTCTGTCCATTTAGATAATTGCTGTCCAATTGCCAGATATTTGGCTGAGCCTATCATAGCAATCATGTACCAAGTGATGGCATTTGTTTGCAAGATCTTAGTAAAGATTAGTCAAAATAGCCTCATCATAGAAAAGTAGTCAACTAATGTTTAAAAAAATAAAAGCTGGGGCCCGGGAGATAGCATGGAGGTGGGGCGTTTGCCTTTCATGCAAAAGGTCATCGGTTCGAATCCCGGTGCCCCATGTGGTCCCCCGTGCCTGCCAGGAGCAATTTCTGAGCATGGATCCAGGAGTAACCCCTGAGCACTGCCGGGTGTGACCCAAAAACCAAAAAAAAAAAAAAAAAAGCTAAATAAATGATAATTCCTAAGAGTTCTTAAAGTTTGGGATATTTCTTTATAAAACATGAAATATTTAGAATTTTCTTGGGTTGCTTAGCTCTGAGAATGAACCTTTCTCTGGGCTGCATGTTCTGGTCTATGTGTCCAGAAAGTTATCTTCTGATATCTGGGGACACCCTGCTACATCATAACCCTACTTGAAGTCTAGTAACAGATTATCCCCACCTATATCACTTTTAGTTCTATCACAAAAAAACAGTCCCCCAAACCTTCTTTAATTTAATACCTCCTTTAAGTTAAAGGCTACCTCATTTATTTTCAAGAATGTAACTTGAACTTTTTGAAAACAAAACAGCATCTCCCTTCTCATTTAGATTGTCCCCTATGTTCTTGCCTTAATATGTCTTCACTTCCCAGTCAAAAGTGGAAGTGGTGGAAATAATGTGGTGGAATAACTGGTGAAATAATTGGTGGAAATAATCTTATCCTTATCCTCTACTTTTGAACAACGGAATAATATAACACACATGGTTTAAACCCAGAAAGCCTACTGTGGAATACTGACTCCATAACTAAATGGCATTTTGCTCTGGTGAAGTCATTTTACCTCTCTGAGTTCTATTTCATGCATCACTCAAGTACAAGGGTTGATAATAATATAATGCATATGAAAATATGAATACATTATGTATGATAAATTGTAAAGTGTTAAATTATTAATTTCCTGTTATCCAAATTTAATTTTTTCAATCATAGATATACTTGATTCTAATATCAGTAGTAGAACCCCTGTTCTTATGTCTTTGGGAATTGTCAATAACTTTCTCTTGATGAAGACTTCATTCTCATAGTTCTTGATGTTGCTGTCCAGATATGAAAAATCAGATCAACACTTATTACTACATAGGGTTATAAACTAGAAAAGAGGGGACCATAAAGAAACAGAAGTCTTCTTGCCCAATCAATTAACTCCTAGTCTATTAAAAATTGAACAAAGACATGCAAACTTTTAGCTTAAATTAAAACTACAAAGGGTTACCTTGATTATTCTAGTGTGTTCTCTACTGAGTAAAGAGGAAAGTGAAATTGCATTGTTGCCCCTTGCTTGCTATAGCTTTGCTCTCATCAAACCCAGTGACCTGAGCTCTTGCTGCTGATATAAGGTGACAAAAGGATGCAAATTTGTGACTTTTTTCAAAGGTTCTCTGGAAAAGGCAAGACCTGCATTCATCTTCTGGATGACAGGAAATGCAAATTAAAAATTAAAAGTGGAACATTCTCTGCCATCACACAGGTCAATGCTACACTCATTAAAAAAAAAGGAAAAAAAAAAACAAGA
This sequence comes from Crocidura indochinensis, assembly GCA_004027635.1. Classification (NCBI taxonomy): domain Eukaryota; kingdom Metazoa; phylum Chordata; class Mammalia; order Eulipotyphla; family Soricidae; genus Crocidura; species Crocidura indochinensis. The sequence continues at coordinate 7,673 of PVKC010043847.1, read as the reverse complement.
TTTCTATTTTAAATAAAAGGGCATCAGAGATAGTTTGTTACTAAAAGCTGCATCTACTGCCATTGTTTGGATTATTTTAGAAACAATGACCAAGTTCACAATTATGTAAAAATTTTCTTTAAAAGTAGTTGTTATTATAGTAAGAAAAAAGGAAAGAATTGTAGACCCCCCAGTGATAGCACAGTGGATAGGGCATTTGTCTTGCACACATGGCTGACCCAGGCTTGATCTTTGGCATTCCCCTCTGGTCTCCAATGCCTGCCAGGAGTGTTTTCTGAGCACACAGCCAGAGCTCTGAGCACTGCCAAAAATTAAAAAAAAATGGAAAAGAAAAGAAAGAAATGTGAAGAGTAGAAAAACTCGTTAAGAATATATCATTAAATGAGCTACTACAGTGAGTAACAGGAGTATAATCACAGACAGAAATTAATTATTGTGGCAAAACACAGATTGAGTTATAATATTTATACTCCCCATCCTCATAAGGGTCATTGCCTAAATGCTCATACTGAAAGATTCTACTCTCAGGTCTGTTACATGGGCCAAGTTCATGGGCAAAAAATATCCAAAAATACAGAGGAGACTTTTGCCCAATACATGCAATTTGTATGATCACACTAGGCCCCTGTGTCTCTATCTTTTACAAGGAAAAATAGCATCTATAAAATATATTTTCTAAAAGATTCTATATTTAAATTGATTAATATACTTCCAAAATTTTAGAACAATGCCTGGAAGTCACATGGCAAGCTTGTGCTAATATGAATTATTTTTCCTCTACTAATCACAAATACTAAGCCAGATATTTTTCATTAAATGTTTCTACCAAATTCCAACCTAAAATAACACTTTAAGTGAACTCAAGTGTCACATAAGCATAATAAGGAAATCAAGAATGAAATTATCTGGTGCCATTTTCTTTGTGACATTTGTTTACATATCCTTTTGAGTTATATCCATTTGGCTGAGTGAAAGTGCTCATACATATGTAAATGTACCAAATTTATTTAGTCAATCATGTCAATGGGCACTTCAATTATTTCTGTAATTTCACTATTATCAATAATGTTTCAATAAATATTGGGGTTTATATATAAACCACAATAGTGTTTTCAAATATAATGTAGATCATATCACTGCTGTGTTGAAATTTCCAAATCACAAGCACCCAAATTTAAGAGTAAGATATATTGTAGTTCCAAGGTCCACCTTGATCAGCCACTCTGCCTCTATTACGACCACTTTTTTCTTTCTCTCCCATTGCCTGTTACCATATAACAACCATTTTCTTTCTCCCTTTTGTTGCTTTGAACTAGAAAACTCTCTCCTATTTCCTAGTCATTGCTTTCTTACAAAATACATCCCCCCCAAAGCCAATTCTATTGCATTTTCTTTCTGAGCTCTCAAAATATCTTGCAACAAAAGATATTTCCTGACCAATCCAGATAAAATATTATTCACAACTCCGGCCTCAAGGGCCAGAGGTGTAGTATAGCAAACAGGATATCTTGCATAGCTCCTAACTAAAATTGATCCCACCCAGTACACTCTATGACCCCTTGAGTAATGCCAAGAATGATCTGGAGTGCAGTCCCAGGAAAAAATATGAACATGGAAGGATGTGGCCTCTAAAATAGTAAAAAACATCCCATCTAAGAACTCCTACTTATTTTCCTTTCCATCTCTTACTCTCATTCATAACATTTACTTCCACCACACTAATATCTATTTATTTATTTATATATAAAGTCAATTTCTTCATTAGAAATGAAGAAAAACATTCTTTTGGCTTAAGTAGTGCTCACAACCGTTTAGATTTTGGATGTTTAAAAATATTTTGCAAATGAATAGATAATATATTCTTTATGTCTAAATTATGAAATTATTCCATCTAAGCTTTTCAGCCCCTTAAATAGTATGCATTTATTACATTGATAGGTCTTGACTCACAAAACAGAAGCTAATTAAATTATGTCCATGGGGTGTTGGAACATATAATAAATCTTCTTATGCTCATCTTGTATTTTTACTGGCTGTACAAATTATCAATAACATTAGTAAAAGTTGATAATAAAAGTAAAAAGTAATTACAACATATATACCTTCTATATCTATATGGAAAGTCATAAAAATACTGACTGGCTCATTCAAATGGGTCCAGCCTAATGTTTAAATAAGTTTTGCTAATGAGAACATTGGAAAGAAGGGAAAAATAAGTTAGAGATTACTCCCAAAGAATGAATATCAAAACAAAAAGATTTAAGTTCAGGAACAGTGTGATAACATAGTGGTAGGGCATTTTACCTTGCATGTGATCAACGCAGTCCTGACCTGCATTTAATCCCTGACATCCCATATGGTCTCCCAACCTGCCAGGCATTCCTGAGCACAGAGCTAGGAATGAGTTCTCATAAGGAGACACATTTTTCCAGGGAAATAATCTTAAAGGAGATGCATACATGAAAATATTTTTTCTAAGTTAACCATAATATCTTTGTGCCTTAAGAACCCTTCTTATGAAATTAATACTTTGCAAAGACTTATTGTGATGTGGAAGAATTTTGCTCCCTTACAAGGTCTCAGAATAAACAATTGATAACATTGTCTTGACCTGAGCTAAAAAATTTTTCCAAATGGCTTGGTTCAGTAATATTAATTTGCAGTGAGGAAAATGGATTATGTCGCAACATGGAGCAGTGTTTATTTTCTTTAATGCAACTGAAAGATACCACTTGAATTACAATAGCGAGTGTCAAAATGTTAGGCAGTCTTCATTTTAGCTGATTTTTTATATTGCCTTTAAATATTTTTTCTCTTACTTTAATCTTTCTGTTTCAGCTTCTGATCAACTCTTTTAAAATGAGGAAACAATACACAATCTCTTGTTTATGATTATCAGCACTAACAAGTTAGTCAACTTGAGAAGATCTATAAGTAAAAGTAATTACAACTACGTTTTGAATCTGCAGAAATTCAGACTTTAGGAATAATTTGCTGCAAAAGATGAACCATTAAAGCACTTTTCACTTTGGGTAAACCACCATAACCATAACAACATTAAACAATTACCTTTACCCAAAAACAGCAAGCTGTTTTTTAATTTCATTATTATTATTATTATTTTTTGGTTTGGGGGCCACACCCGATGATGCTCAGGGGTTACTCCTGGCTATTCGCTCAGAAGTCGCTCCTGGCAGGCACGGGGGCCATATGGGGAACCAGAGGATCGAACCGCTGTCCGTCCTAGGTTAGCGCAGGCACCTTATCTCCAGCGCCACCACCCGGTCCCTTAATTTCATTATTAAAAGGAATCATTGTCTTTCCCTCTTGTGTAACAGAACTACATTTTGAAATCGTCTACCTATAGACTGTCACGGTTCTCAGGAGTGAAAAAAACTCCTGAGAGAAGTCATGTCAGAAAGGCCCGCTCTGAGATGTTCAATCTGACCTCTGCGTGGATTGTCTGAAACATGATTTCCAAGGCTGTGACATTTTTTCTCTCTGTCCCTTTAAATCTAGCATAAGTAAATTCCTCCCTGCAGACAAAGAAAGCCAGAACCAAAAAACGCCAGGCCAAACTTGCACCCCCACTGGGCAGTTCCTCTACCTGGCCTCAGGGAAGTCTTCCCCTTCTTCCTCCAAGCTAATATGCATAGTTTCATGTTTTTACCCAAAACACAAAACATCTCTCTACCTGATAATTGCGTTTAATTACCCAGAAATATTTCTCACTTCCCCATAGCCAACTCCTTATCACTACCAGAGTTTTTCACTTTCTTTGTCCTCATACGAAATTACTAGATGAACCCCATATCAGAAAAATTCCTTCCCTTCTCTGGACCTCTTTAGATGCAAATTTCAGCTAGCATCTTTTGTTCTTCTTCTAATATGCTAATCTCAGCTAAATTTCAGGAGTCAACCCCCCTTTCTTTCTGGCTTGCCTTTCATTCAAAGTTTACTTTAAAAAGGCTACCTGAAAATCAATAAACTTGTCTTGGCTTCATTTCACGCCAGACCCCATACTACTGTGTGGTCTCCTCATTTTTACATTCATATCTTCTGTTAGCAAATATTTCTTCCATCCCGCTTGTCTCCCACAAGTTACAAGGTCTTGTGAAAATAAAAATAATTTTTGTTACAGATCAGCAGTCTGTTACAATAGACCAAAAATGACTTTGTCTTAGATTGTAAAGGAAAATGTATTAGGAACTTCTGGTATGGTATCAGATTATAACAAAATAACAAATTAAAATTACCCCCCAAAAAATGTTATAATTTTGGGAAAAACATAACTTGTCTAGTCATAGGTAAAAGGGTAAATCCCAGTGATTTCATTTAGAGTCTGAAATCAAAATTACTTTTTTGTACCTTTACTAACAAAATAACTTGATTAAGTATTGATAGAAAAATTAAAAATGTGTTGTAGTGAAGGCATCTGTTTGAAATTTTAAAATCTATCTTTTTTTACCTTTAACTATAGCTATAAATAAGCAACTTGTACTTTCAGGAGGAAACAGTTTGGAGTTTAAATGAACCCGAATTGAATTCCAATTCTATAAACTTGGCTATAGAATTTAGTCTCTGTGGTTAAAGGCATATCAGAGATTATTTTTTCTGTTTTAAATATTATTAGTATATTCTAATTTATGGATCAGTGAGAGTACAATGGACATACCCAGGTTCAGTCCTTCTCATCCTATATGGTCTTCTGAGCACAACCAAGAATGATCTCTGAGCTCAGAGCCAGTATTAAGGCCTAAACACTGCCAGTGGTGGGATTCCCCACACCCAAACAAAGGATGTCCTTAATATCAGAGCAATTGAAGACATGGATTAAGTATAAATGTAATCTAGAGGAATATATTTTTCATATTAATTTTTATATCACCATTAATTATATTAATGAAAAATTAATTGTAGGTATTCATTAAACAATGACATCTCCAATTCTGTGTAGTTGTCAGAATGCTAAGTATATTTTACAAGTGATACTACTTAATTATGTATATAGTGTCCCTCTTTTTGCAAAAGAAGAAATATGCCAATGTTACTTTCTTTAACAGACTAATATCATATAAGTTGTCTTATTAGTGGAATTCACATTTGATCTTTATCTTCAAATATTATATTCTTTAAATGATAGAAGAAACTTGAGGTTCAAGCTTGGGAAAAGGTTGAATCTACCAAGAAATGCTGCTGCATTCAGTTGCAACTATTCAAATCCCACCAAATATCAGACTCTGACATCCCCAAGTCTCCACAAGCCATAGGTAACTGAGAGTCATGATTCATATCTTTCTGTTTCTTTAAATAGAACTTCCCTGCTTGAGTCCCAGAATATTAACTGGATGTATGGAAGCTGTATCGAAGTTTACGACACTGTCTGTATTTCATAACTAAGTAAATAAACAAGATCTCATAGATATTCATTCTTCTTTCGATAACACAAGAGAAACTTTATCTTGGATGTTCCTTTTCAAATAGATCAAATGATTTTCTCTTTTTTTCTGTAGTTTGGCCAGTTGTAGGAATACTAAAAAAGGATCTAACTGAAGCTAAGTTCCGTCTCAGTTGCTTGTAACTTTTGATTACATCTTGCTTGAGTTACCTCTACCTGTGATGCTTGTTTCTCGTAGGTTCATTTGTACTTTTTCATCAATCTGGATTTTGCCTTTCCTGTCACTTTCCGTTCATATGTTAGATTCCAAATAATTACCATGGTACAAAGTCTTCTGAAGATGATATAAAAAGGGGTATCAGAAGAAGGAATAACCACAAGATCAAGACTCCAACCCTGAGAATCTAGAAGACAATGCTGGATTTTCTAGGTTCCTGGTATCTGTTTCTCCAGAGTTTATTTCACTACTCAGTTCTACACATTCAAATTACTCAAACTTCAGTTTTACAAGCATGTTTTCCTTTTTTGTGTGTATTCACAAATATTCATGTGTTTTAGGGATATGGTTGTGGTATTTGTGGAGATTCTCCCAGGGCATAATGGAATTCACTGGAGTTCTATATTATTTCTCTTACTTTCTTCCATTGATTGCTTTGTCCTCTTGATCCCAAGTTTGATTATCATCTATAAATAAATGTTAAGTGGACTCCCTCTGGGTATGAATAAACTTTTTCCTTAAGCTTCTAGTTCCCTAGAGATAGAAATTGAATATCTCAACCATATGTCCTTAAAAATCTTTCACTTTTCCTGTACTTTAAAACATGTATGTCTCTTGTAATCTGTTTTATAGGCAGAATTTACAGTCCAAACTACTGATCTGAAAGTATTTATGAATACTTACTAAGAACATTCTTTGCATTCATGCCTGTAAATTAGTATTTTACAGGATCAGGTTTTTTATGGGAAAATATTGTTTTTACATTTTACCAAAAAATATCTTTTTTTAGCTTGCAGGGGAACAAGATGATATATACTGCAGTTGTCAAATGTCTTTTAAAATGTATGTACCACAGTGAAACTCATACATATTTAAAGACCAAATAATTATCTAACGCTTCCCAAGTCCACTTTTTAAAAATTATCATTTCCACAGGGAGCCAAGGAACACTTGTTCTTTGTCAACTGTCCAGACAGAATTATCATATTTGAAAATGTGTACCTCCTGTTTATTGCTGCTTTTGTCATTTTCAACTCACTATATAGTCCCCCTCCTCATCTCCCTTCTGGTTTCAAGGCCGCACAGCATGCATTTCTGCCAAAATACCCCTATCATCTTCTCATCTAGTTGGAAGAGCTGACCATCCTGGGAGCTACTGAGGAAGGGGTCATATAGGGTCAAAGGATTGACAGTGAAGGAGCTTCTTCATAAACTGTCAGACACTCTCTTATGCAAAGACAGGGTAACCCCTCAGCTGACAGGAACAATTTTTAATGTGTCTATAAGATAAAATACTTTCCAATATGGAAAGGATAAAAGATAACACAAAAAGATCAGAAAAAAATAATTTTGTTTTATTCACTCACTAATTTTGAAACTTCAATACATCAATTATAAAGTGAACCTTAGATTTGTTATATTCAAGGTTAAATACAGAGCATAGTATCAAGCAATTAGCAAAAGTTCAATTACAGTTAATGATTATTATTTCTATTCAATATTATCTATTGATAATAGGCATTATAACATTTAGCATAGTTTCATGAAATTATTTTTATATAATGCTTTAATGCTCAAAATTCTATAAAATACTTTATTGCCTTGGGGCTAGGGTGATAGCATGGTAGGGCATTTTCCTTAAACATGGCTGATCCAGGATGAACCTAGGATTGATCCTTGGCATCCCATAAGTTCCACCAAGCCAGGAGTGATTTCTGAGAACATGGCCAGGAGTAACTCCTGAACTTCACAAGCTGTGGCCCAACGACCAAGACAAACAAAATACTATAACCATTATTTACAAAGTAAGAATATAGTCACACTGGTTCATTGAAATATGTGAGATTGTTTTCACATTATTATATAACTGTAATGCATATTTTTTAGTCTATAACTAGATTTCCAATGTTTCTATTTTCATGCTGTTTCCTGATGAAGGCATGAATTTTCTACCAGCAAGCTATCTTCACCAATTGCAAGTTTCTTTCTTTCTTTCTTTCTTTCTTTCTTTCTTTCTTTCTTTCTTTCTTTCTTTCTTTCTTTCTTTCTTTCTTTCTT
>PVKC010043846.1:0-11687 GCA_004027635.1 Crocidura indochinensis | reverse complement strand
CCCATTCACATTATCACAATAGTTTTCAGTGTAGTCATCTCTCCCACTGCAATCATCACTCTATATGGTGAGCTTCATGTCATGAGCTGCACCTACCAGCCCTGATCTCTCTTGTCTCTGAGATACTGTTAAAAATGTCTTTCATTTTTCTCAAAACCCATAGATAAGTGAGACCATTCTGCGTCTTTCTCTCTCCCTCTGACTAACTTCACGCAGCATAATAGATTCCATGTACATCCATGTATAGGAAAATTTCATGACTTCATCTCTTCTGACAGCTGCATAGTATTCCATTGTGTATATGTACCACAGTTTCTTTAGCCACTCATCTGTGGAAGGGCATCTTGGTTGTTTCCAGAGTCTGGCTATTGTAAATAGCGCTGCCATGAATATAGGTGTAAGGAAGGGGTTTTTGTATTGTATTTTTGTGTTCCTCAGGTATATTCCTAGGAGTGGTATAGCTGGATCGAATGGGAGCTCAATTTCCAGTTTGTGAAGGAATCTCCATATCGCTTTCCATAAAGGTTGTACTAGACTGCATTCCCACCAGCAGTGAAAAAGAGTTCCTTTCTCTCCACATCCCTGCCAGCACTGCGTGTTTTCCGTTTTTGTGATGTGTGCTAATCTCAGTGGCATGAGGTGGTACCTCATAGTAGTTTTGATTTGCATCTCCCTGACGATTAGTGACGTTGAGCATCTTTTCATGTGCCTTTAGGCCATTTGACTTTCTTCTTTTATAAAGTGTCTGTTCATTTCTTCTCCCCATTTTTTGATGGGGTTAGATGTTTTTTTCTTGTATAGTTCTGTCAGTACCTTGTAGATTTTGGATATTAGTCCTTTATCTGATGAGTATTGAGTGAATAATTTCTCCCACTCAGTGGGTGGCATTTGTATTCTGGGCACTACCCTCCTTTGAGATGCAGAAGCTTCTCAGCTTAATATAGTCCCATCTGTTTATCTCTGCTTCCACTTGTTTGGAGAGTGCTGTCTCCTTCTTAAAGATGCCTTTAGTCTCAATGTCATGAAGTGTTTCACCTACATGTTGCTCTATATACCTTATAGTTTCATCTGATATCAAGGTCTTTAATCCATTTGGATTCTACCTTTGTACATGGTGTTAGCTGGGGTTCTGAGTTCACTTTTTTGCAAGTGGCTAACCAGTTGTGCCAACACCACTTGTTGAATAGGCTTTCCTTGCTCCATTTAGGATTTCTTGCTCCTTGATCAAAAACTAGGTGGTTATATGTCTGAGGAACATTCTCTGAGTACTCAAGCCTATTCCACTGATCTGAGGGTCTGTCTTTATTCCAATACCATGCTGTTTTGATAACTATTGCTTTGCAATACAGTTTAAAATTGGGGAAAGTGATGCCTCCCATATTCCTTTTCCCAAGGAGTGCTTTAGCTATTCGAGGTTGTTTATTGTTCCAAATGAATTTCAGAAGTGTTTGATCCACTTCTTTGAAGAATGTCATGGGTATCTTTAGAGAAATCACGTTAAATCTGTACAATGCTTTTGGAAGTATTGCCATTTTGATGATGTTGATCCTGCCAATTTATGAGCAGGGTATATGTTTCCATTTCCATGTGTTCTCTCTTATTTCTTGGAGCAGTGTTTTATAGTTTTCTTTGTATAGATCCTTCACGTTTTTAGTCAAGTTGATTCCAAGAGTTTGTGTGGCACTAATGTGAATGGGATTGTTCTCTTAATGTCTATTTCTTCCCTATCATTATTAGTGTATAAAAAGGCCATTGACTTTTGTGTGTTAATTTTGTAGCCTGCCACCTTGCTATATGAATCTATTATTTCTAGAAGGCTTTTGGTAGAGTCTTTAGGGTTTTCTAAGTATAGTATCATGTCATCTGCAAACAGTGAGAGTTTGACTTCTTCTTTTCCTATCTGGATTCCTTTGATATCTTTTTCTTGCCTAATCGCTATAGCAAGTACTTCCAGTACTATGTTTAATAGGAGTGGTGAGAGAGGACAGCCTTGTCTTGTACCAGAATTTAGAGGGAAGGCATTTAGTTTTTCTCCATTGAGGATAATATTTGCCACTGACTTGTGGTATATGGCCTTAACTATATTGAGAAAGGTTCCTTTTATTTCTATCTTGCTTAGAGTTTTCATCAAGAATGGGTGTTGAACCTTGTCAAATGCTTTTTCTGCGTCTATTGATATGACCATGTGATTTTTATTTTTCTTGTTGTTGATGTTGTGTATGATGTTGATGGATTTATGGATGTTAAACCATCCTTGAATTCCTGGGATGAAACATACTTGGTCATAGTGAATGGTCTTCTTGATGAGGCACTGGATTCTGTTCGCCAGGATTTTGTTGAGGATCTTTGCATCTGTGTTCATCAGGAATATTGGTCTGTAATTTTCTTTTTTGGCAGCATCTCTATCTGGTTTTGGTATTAAGGTGATGTTGGCTTCATAAAAGCTATTTGGAAGTGTTCCTGTTTTCTCGATTTCATAAAAAAGCCTGGCCAGGATTGGTAGTAGTTCCTCTTGAAAGGTTTGAAAGAATTCATTCGTGAATCCATCAGGGCCTGGGCTTTTGTTTTTGGGCAAATTTTTGATTACGGTTTCAATTTCCTCAATAGTGATGGGGGTGTTTAGATATGCTACATCTTCTTTATTCAACCGTGGAATGTTATATTTGTTCAGAAATTCATCCATTTCGTCCAGGTTCTCATATTAAGTAGCATAGAGTTTCTCAAAGTATTCTCTGAATACCCTTTGAATCTCTGAAGTATCTGTAGTGATCTCCCCCTTTTCATTTCTAATACGCATTATCAAGTTTCTCTCTCTCTTTTGTTTTGTGAGTTTTGCCAATGATCTATCAATCTTGTTTATTTTTTCAAAGAACCAACTTCTGCTTTTGTTGATCTTTCGGATTGTTTTTTGGGTTTTCATTTCATTGATTTCTGCTCTCAGCTTTGTTATTTCCTTCTGCTTCCCTATTTTTGGTTTCTTTTTTGGGCCACACTGGGTGACACTCAGGGGTTACTCCTGGCTATGTGCTCAGAAGTCGCTCCTGGCTTGGGGGACCATATGGGAAACCGGGGGATCGATCCATGGTCCCTCCTAGGCTAGCACAGGCACCTTACCTCCAGCACCACCGCCCGGCCCCACCTATTTTTGGTTTCTTTTGTTGATCCTTTTCTAATTCTATAAGCTGCATCATTAAGCTGTTCATGTATGCTCCTTCTTCCTTCCTGATTGCTTGCAAAGCTATAAATTTTCCTCTCAGTACCGCTTTTGCTGTATCCCATAGGTTCTGATAGTTTGTGTTTTCATTGTCGTTTGTTTCCAGGAAATTTTTTATTTCTTCTTTGATTTCATCTCGGACACACTGGTTGTTTAGTAGTAGACTGTTTAATTTCCAGGTGTTAAATATTTTCTTCTGTGTCCTTTTGTAGTTCACATCTAACTTCAGAGCCTTGTGGTCAGCAAAGGTAGCCTGCAAAATTTCTATATTCTTGATTTTATGGAGGTATGTTTTATGTGCCAGCATGTGGTCTATCCTGGAGAATGACCCACGTACGTTGGAAAAGAATGTGTATCCAGGTTTCTGAGGATGGAGTGTCCTATATAAATCTACTAGACCTCTTTCTTCCATTTCTCTTCCTCTTTTCAGGTCTAGTATGTTTTTGTTGGGTTTCAATTTGGTTGACCTATCAAGTGCTGACAAGCCTGTATTGAAGTCTCCCACAATTATTGTGTTATTATTGATATAATTTTTCAGATTTGTCAACAATTGTATCAAATACTTTGCTGGTCCCTCATTGGGTGTATATATGTTTAGAAGAGTGATTTCTTCCTGTTGTACATACCCCTTGATTTATTAACAAGACCTGGATGTTACCAAGAAGTCTTAAAGTAGGTGAACATAGTATGTTAACATAATACATACAAGCAAAACTATTCAGCTCTATAAAGGAATGAACTAAGCCATGGAAAAAATATGGAGGAAGTATAATGCATGTTTCTGAATGAAATAAATCAACCTGAAAAGCCTGCTGCTTGATTCCAATTCTGTGACAGTCTTAGGAACTAGCAAAACTGAAGATAATATAAAGATGAATCAATAACTGGAAGGGTGACTGGAAAGGAGGAGCAAATTAAGCAGAATACATAGAATTTTTAGGCAGTGAAACTACTTTCTATAAAGTTATGAGTCTATGCATAGTATTATAAATCTGTCCAAATTGATACAGGCATACCACCAAGAGTGAATTCGTATGTAAACTATACATTACAGTGTGTCACTGTAGATTCATCGATTACAACAAAATTATTTCTGTAGTGAATAATGAAGAAGGCATGTTTGTGCATGGAAGGGATTATATGAGAACTAATTTCTGTTTAGATTTGCTGTGAACCTAAAATAACATTTAAAAAATTGTCCATAAACTTGCAGTGAGAAGTTCTGGAGATTTATTATGACATAACATAGAAAAAAAATTTTTTTGGTTTTTGGGTCATACCCAACAGCACTCAGGGGTGACTCTTGGCTCTATGCTCAGAAATCGCTCCTGGCAGGCTCGGGGGACCATATGGGTTGTCGGTGATTTGAATCACAGACCTTCTGCATGCAAGGTAAACTCCTTGCCTCCATACTATCTCTCCGGTGCCAACATAGAAATTATAGTCAACAACAGTGTACTTGAACGTCGCTAAGAAATTAGATTGACACAAAAAGGAAACTATAATCGTGACAGAATTGAGGTGCTAGCTAGTACTATATAGAGCAATAAACAAATACATCATATCAACATTTACATTCCTTAAATGTAGTGATATGACAATTACATCTCAACTTTTTAAGATAGCATTGAAAATTTATCTATTGAAGAATTTGGTGATTTTGTTTTTGAGCTGATTAAGATCTACAATCTACCTTTCTCATATTTTTGAAAACATCACATATTCAGCTGCACCAAATCCTTTTATATTCTAAACAAGTCCCCAGTTTTCTTACTCTGAGATGGATTTAAAGACTAACGGTCGCAGAAGACTTCAGAAGTCTCTGAAGCCCAGGAGAAAACAAGTGAGTGATCCTGTAGCCTAAGGCAACTCTAAGGAAAAGCAGCATTTCCCCCCCCGCCCCCCACTGCCAACCCTAGGCGCTGGATTTCTTTGGGCGGGAGGGAGCTGAATCCCAGGGATGGAGGATGGAGAATGGAGGGACACTCCAGCAGATATGCGGCCTGATTGGCCAATCGCCGCCGCTGACGTTTCATTCGACTTCTTTGATTGGATTTGAAGGTGCTTTCCTCTCCCGCCCCGTGCCAGCTTGGGTTGGTTTATTCCTGGCACTTGGGGTAATTCCAGTCTGGATGATGTCCAGAAGAGGACAAGAGGCTTTGCACGTCCGGGGGGATGACTTGGATAAGAAGGTGGAGCCGCACATCCTCCAGCCGAGAGGTTGCTGGGACGGTGGCAGTCGCTGCGGGGTCTGTGCTGCTGTCGATGGCGAGTGAGAGGAGCGGGTGGCAACGTCGCTGGAACCCGCCTGGTAATGATGGATGGATGGGGCTACTACTGGAGTACCCGGGTGCGAGGTGAAGAGGTTGAGCCAACCTGGGAGCTGGCGAGCGCTGGGATGGAGAGGGAGGAAGGAAACTGCGGGTGGGTGCTGAGGTTCTGTGCTAGGTGCCACCACTAAGGGCACCTCCAGCTCAGCCTTTCTCTTAATCGCCTGTAGTTTCAGCTGCCTGCCTCAGCCTTGCCATGCATGGAGCAGGTAGTTGTAGTGAACTGAACCAACCTGCCTCCCTACCCCTAGCCGCCTTGGCAAGTTTAGGATTGCTGGATTTAGCGAATAAAAAATATATACTGGGCACTAATCAAATGTAACCTTTAGATAAGCAGTTTTGTGTAGGTAGACTTCCATCCACTGTGCAGAAATTGGGGAGAGGGGTGCAATCTGACGTCTAATAAGCTGTGTTGTTTTATGTGTGTTGTTTATGTGCAATCCTGGGAGAATAATAACACTGTTCCTCCTAAACCTGGCCAGTTTTTCAGAACGCTCCCAGAGTAGGGAGCGTTGTTATAAATCTTGGTTCTAATGAATCCCACAGGGACCTGCCTGAAGTTACAACTAATAAGTAACTAATGGGGACCAGAAGAGGCTTCTGCAACTCTGCAAAAGTGCATTTCAGAGAATGTCGCCAGGGTGTTCCTTGTTGAAATTAATCTAGTTCACCAAATCAAATTTATCTTTAAAGACTGAAGAGGAGCTTGCTAGCCACTTTTTTTTTTAAGGGGAGAAGGGCCATGCCCAATAATGTTTAAGATTTATTCCTTGCTCTATGCTCATAGATCTCTCCTGGTCAGGCTCAGGATACACTGTAGGGTCCCTAGATCCAGTCTAGGTCACCTGAGTGAAAGATTGAGCATTTTACCTGCTTTATTGATTCTCTGGTCACTGGAGAGTAGGTTTATATTCAAGTGCTCCACTATGACATACCATGTCTTTTGGGGGAACAAACAGCTGTGAAACTGTCAAAGAATATTGATTTAACATGCCGTGATTTTACATGTTAGTAGCAGTGACACAGCAGTTGGTTTTGATGAGAGTGATTAAAGATCTATCATGTATTTTGCTAAAGAGCAAAACATACTGTGACATACTGTGAACATAAGGATTAAGGCAAACTATGTCCGAGATAGACACTATCATTATTTGGGGGGGGGGGGTGCTCCCAAGCAGTTCTCGAAGGGCCCAGAAGGTACTCCCAGTGCTACTCTGCCATCTTGGGGGATGGTTCAGTGCTGGCATCTAAAGATATGGTGCTGCATTGCTTTGCGATGCAAAGCAACACCAGGACTACCCAGATGAACATGTAATGCTAGCATGGCAAAACCCAGACTTTATTCACATTTTCTTTTTTTTGTTTGTTTGGCTAAGCACTCAGAAATTGCCCCTGGCTTGAGGGAACCATATGGGACGCAGGGGGATTGAACTGCGGTCCTTCCTTGTCTAGCACTTGCAAGGCAGACACCTTACCTTTTGCACCATCTCTCCGGCTCCACTATTCACATTTTCTTTTCTTGTTTGTTTGTTTGTTTGCTTGCTTTTGGGCCACATCCGGCGGTGCTCAGGGGTTACTCCTGGCTGTCTGCTCAGAAATAGCTCCTGGCAGGCACGGAGAACCAACCATATGGGACACCGGGATTCGAACCAACCACCTTTGGTCCTGGATCGGCTGCTTGCAGGGCAAACAGCGCTGTGCTATCTCTCTGGGCCCAATTCACATTTTCTTAATTTTTATCTAATATTTCTTTTTTTGTTCCAGGATCCCACAATACATTTAATTGTTTTGAAACTCCAAATGTTCTTGTTTGTTTGTTTGTTTGGATACTGGGAATCACAATGCAGTGACAAGACCTCGCATTTGTCCAGCAAAAGCTCTCCCACTAAGCCACATCCCTGATCCATCTATGACAGATCTGATATATATGATGTCAGATATTTAATAGGTGGACTTGTATTAAAATTAATCTATTTTCCTCAAGATTATATTGGAGTGATAGGTTTGGGATGGGGAATCCACAGAAATAAAGTGATATTTTTGTCTTGTTTTATTTTTTAAAGTAAAATTAGGTTTTATTTGGAAATTATGATGGAGAGAGAGAGAGAGAGAGAGAGAGAGAGAGAGATTGAAACACACTCAAGAGAAAATGCAGGTACCTCCATAGGCAGAGGTAGCCTCAGTACACATCCCAGCATAAAAGGATGAAAGTCCCCATCACAAGAGGGGGGATGTGGTGCCATGTTTATAGTGCCATGTATGCCATGTGGGTACCATATATATGGGTCAGCAACACTTATGTGCTACTCTTCCTGTTTTATTGACTATTGATATTGATTTGATCTTGGGGGAGGTAGTATTCGTCATCTTCCTCTACTGTCGAAATTCCTTTGTCCCCTTCTATGCAGCAATCTTTAAAAAGGAAGATTCCCTGAAATCTGTACTATTTTTCTTTTCAAAATGGAACAAGATACTTGTTATGGTTGACGCACATAAAATGTTGAACAGAGAAATAATACAGCAGCTAAGTTGCCTGCTTTGCACTTAACCACCTGGGCTCCATCCCAGTCACTTTATCTGGTCCCCTGAGACCAGATACCCCAGGAGTGACCCCTGAGCATAGAACTAGGAATAAATCCTGAGCACTGTTGAGTGTTACCAGAGCTAACAAACAAAGGTTGAACCAAGAGGTTAAGGATGAGAATTGAATTTTGCCAGAAATTAAATAGCAAATATTCAGGTAATGCAAGATTTCTGTGGCTAGCAGGTGAGTTCATTGGTACAGTATAGCTGTGAAGTGCTATGTTGTCCTTTCCCCTGCTGAAAGAAATTGTTTCCTACAATCTCTGTCTAGCTCAATTCTATAGTAAGACAGGGACGCTTGGTCTCACACATTATTTTTAATATGGTTATGAAAACAGTTGCTATGCTTAATTGATGTGTCAACTTAATTAGCTTCCTCTCTTTTCAAAAATGATTTTCTTTCTTTAATGGTATGTTCACAGGAAGTCTTCAGAAAGTTGGTGTGTGATCCATTTCAAATTCTGGAGAAAAATTAACCCTGGACATGGTTTATATTTTAGAATTCTAAAAGAGGGTAATGGTTTTCTTATTGGTATACATAAATTTATAGCCAGCACATTTTTTATCCTTGTTGTTTAAGTTTTGAGGAAGACAAATAGGGAGGAATTCTATCTTATTTATTGGGGGAATTGTTGTTTTTAATTTGAGGCCATACCTTGATGGTGCTCAGGGGATCCACTCTGAGGGTTTACTCCTAATGGGTTTAGGGAACCATATGGGATCCCAGAGATCAAACCCTGGTTAGTTTTATGAAGGCAATCGCTCTATCCACTGTATTACAGTATCTCTCCAGTGCCATTTCCTTCTTATTTAAAACAGTCGAAACTAGTGTCAGGTCTTAGTATTTTGAATAAAGTTAGCAGAGAAAACACAAGAAGATAGATAGATAGATAGTTGAAAATCTGAGATGAGCTTGTTGAATCAAGGATTCTCAGTTCTAATGTCTAGTACAAAAATACTGCCATTTAGGAAGAACTCATAGAGTACCTATATACTCGAGTATAAGCTGACCCCATAATTTTACCCTAAAAACTGGAAAACTTGGGGCCCGGGATATAGCATGGAGGTAAAGCGTTTGCCTTTCATGCAAAAGGTCATCGGTTCGAATCCCGGTGCCCCATATGGTCCCCCGTGCCTGCCAGGAGCAATTTCTGAGCATGGAGCCAGGAGTAACCCCTGAGCACTGCCAGGTGTGACCCAAAAACCAAAAAAAAAAAAAAAAAAAAAAAAAAAAAAACTGGAAAACTTAGTAACTCGAGTATAAGCCAAGGTGGAAAATGTAGCAGTCACTGGTAAATTTCAAAAATTAAAATTAAAATATATACCAAAAAACAATTACAATAATATTTATTGCTAAAGAATTTAGCAGCAATAACTTTAAAACTTTAAATAAAGTGCAGAAAGCCATAGCTTAACAGGTAATTAAGCTAAGTCACAAAGATTAAAATCCTTCAAAATTCTTCCTCCTCATCATCATCTGTATGTCCAAACAGAGCTTCAGCTGGATCTGATGTGAGGGTATCAGCATAGACATTGTCATCACTGAGATTGGAGATATCATCCTCACTGCTGTCGGTCTCATACAAAGGGCAGAATATTGTGGGTTAAATAGTTCAGTGGCTTATGGTTCAGTTCTGTCGCCTACCTCTCCAGGTCAGCAGCGACTTGTGGACTGAATTGAAGCACTGCCCCCTAAAGCTGCAAAAGACGACTGGAGACTATGTGCATTTGATTCGTGTGCATGCACCAAATCGAATAACTTGTATGACCCGAGTATAAGCCAAATTCAGGTTTATTGGCACAAATTTTGTGCCGGAAAAAACTCTATACTGGAGTATACATGGTAATTGTGAGTGGTCCCTTCAAAAGGTAGAGATCAGAGTTAGAGGCAAAATGGTTTTTTGTTTTTGTTTTTTAGTACAACTGATAAGATTGTATGCTTTCCCCTTGAACACACTGTAGGGAAGGAACTTAAGTGTTGTGTGTGACTGCAGGAGACAGGCCAGTGCACAAGATATCCTTTCCAGAACACTCAGCAAGCTTCAATCTGTGCGAAGGTAAGAGCTGCTCTCACCAGTATTGCTAATGCAGACTGTTGGTATGCAATGAACAATGCAGGATCTACTTACAATGTAGCTGTGAAGTGCTGCATTGCCTTTGCCCCCTGCTCAAAGCAAAACCGATACCATTCTAGCCCTGGGCTATGGCACTGTAGCTCCAGGGATGCGTGGTCTTACACATGGTTACCAACATAAACTCAGAATAGATGGATAACTGCAGAATTAAGGCTTGTTGCTATTTTGCAGGTGGTGATCAAGATGTAGCAAGAGGGAATTCAGATTAGACACAACTATGTCTTTATTACAGTGGATTATTGGTATTCTAATTATTGAGTTATAGTATTGTTCTGCCAAAAGTTGGTGCTGAGGGGAGCATCACTAGTCGTTTTTGTCAGCTCAAGCAATGTGGGGGAACAAGAGCCACATGCCACCATGAGCTGTACTATTTTTTCTGCAGTTCATGAATATTTGTTGGTCTCAAGAGGGACCACAATTGCTTCTTTCTCTAAAATCCAGATTTGAATATATATGATCTCATGGTGTTTATATGCATTTCATCTGGATACTTTGTTGTAAACTGTGGTGCACCCACATTTTGTGAGAAAGGCCTGCTCTGTTTTGTTTTGCCATCTTTATATAATTGCTGGCCATTTTTCCAGTGAATCAATTCATGTATTTCTCTTCAAGTATGATTTCATTTTATCACCCAGACAGTTTTGAAAATCAGGTAAGTAAACCAGGACAATCATTTTTAAGTGTGATTGATCTGAATATTGAAGAATCACCATCATCAAGGGTGGCACAGATTTTGAACTTGATAAGTACTTCTAGGATTTTCTCTGCATTCTCTAGCAGTTATTTAGATTGGCCTTGGCTGATATTTCAATACGTGAACTTTATTATTAAATATATTGAATTTGTCTTGCTACTAAGGAAAAAAAATTAACTGTCAAAAATAGAATATAGGGGCCAGAGAGATAGCACAGTGGTAGGGCATTTGTCTTGCACGCAGACGATCCAGGATGGATGGTGGTTCGAATGCCTCCACCCCATATGGTCCCCTGTGCCTGCCAGTAGAGATTTCTGAACACAGAGCCAGGAGTAATCCTTGAGTGCTGGCAGGTGTGACCCACAAACCAAAAACCAAATTTAAATAAGTTCATACCTTAATAACTATATGTACCACCCTACACCCACTGCTGAAGTACCATTCATTTAAATTTAAATAGTCACTTTAGAAGAGCATACTCCTAAATAATGGCCAACATTTGGGGTATTGTACTTGCCACTTTTAGTTCAACAGTGTGTCTGATTAGATTCCATTGCTTTCTTTCATCTCACTTCTGGTTTTTAGCCCTGACCCTGGTCAGAGAAAACTACTAAACACAACACTGTCCTCTCTACTCAATAAAAAGTGTTGCTTGGGGCCGGAGAGATAGCATGGAGGTAAGGCATTTGCCTTTCATGCAGAAGGACAATGGTTCGAATGCGGGCATTCCA
>PVKC010043845.1:0-11699 GCA_004027635.1 Crocidura indochinensis | reverse complement strand
CTTCCCATATGAGATAACAGTATTCTAACTGAGGTTCTTCCTGTGTTGGCCACGTGCAAGGTAAAATGCCTTACCACTGTGCTATGACTTCAGCCTGCAGAGATTGCCTTAGGCATTTCTAGTGTCCAGAGCTGTCTGAATCATCCTTCTTCCTCTGTATGTTCTTGACACTGGTATCTTGCTTCAACATCACATAACATTTGAGTTATTTTTACATGACTAGCAAGCTCCCCCGCTATGCATGTTTTATTCATTATTGAAATTCCAATGTTTCTGGAAGGGCCTGGAGTCCATTCAACATTCAGAGAATGGGTGAATGGATGAAGGGATAATACCTAGGCATAAAAGGGAAATTTGGGGTTATTATGGTGTATGAAATGGGAACATACCTGTATGTGTTTAGATATATAATACAATAGGCTGAGATAACAAATCACATAATATCAACTTAGTGACAAATAAGCAAACAAAAACAAGTCATTTCCACTGTGGGGCAATTGAACCCTACTTTTCTCTCTCTTTATTCTGGAACCAAGACTTGTAGAGAAGTTGCATCAGGGAATGTGCTATATTTGGTAGAAGTAGAAACATAATTAGGCATGTAATAATTCTAAAAATACCTGAAGAAAATGGCACATGTTATTTCAAATTGCATCTCATTGGTTAGAAAAGTGAAATGCATGGTTACAGGAAAGATAATATTGTCGGAAGATGAAGTCTATGAGAATGGGTTACTGGGAATTTGGCAGCATACTTTGCTGATAGATGGTTTTGGAGAGAACAATGTACTGGCCATAATGTTCATGGTCTCTCTATGATACTATGTTCTTTCTATCGAGAATTTATATCAAGGAACCAAAATTACAGATTTTTTTCATCTACCCTATCCCCCTATCCTTTTTTTATTGGTATGAATTTTCATAGGAAATGTGCTGTCTATTTTGTCTCTTCAGAGATTAAGGAAGAAACTCTTAAGTCTATGATTTTTTGTAACCTGGCAGAAAGATCTATCTAATATTCAACTTTTTATTCCATATTAGCCACGTTATATACATGTAACAAAAGTAATGCTTTGTATCTGTTTTGCCTTATTATTCTGTCTTAATTTTTTAATTAGTTTCAAGTTATGGTTGAGGAAAGGGTAAATTTTTAGATTGCTTTGGTCTAAATATATTAGCAGTTTGCCAAATTATGATGTTCTCTTACTGATTGGCTTACTCTGTGTGGTGGGAAGAGAGATTTCAATGTTTTTGCTGCTGGTATCATTTCTCTGGTTTCTTCTTAATAGGAATGTGTAGGGAAATTTGTCATGAATAATATTTTTTTGCATTTAAAGCAGACCTTCTAGAAAAAGTCATAAAGCCTGACTATTTATACTAATCATGTTTAGTACACATGACAACCAGAAGGTCTTCGAAATGATGAGATGTGGTCAAGAACAGCTCATAGATCCTTAAATAATATGGTGTTTGTAAAGAACCAACTGGGTTTCATATGTTTCTGGCAAGCTAAGATGGTGATACCCCTCCTCAATGAGTCATTTTTTGCTTAAATTGTCTTGCATACGTGGTGCTGTAGTTTTAAATGGAAGAACAAGGAGACATTTTGAATGAGGAAAAAAATGGAAGAGTTGGAAAAGACTGTGACATACAGATAATAAAAGAGACACCATGGTTTACTTCTGCTAAATCTGATCCCTTGCAGAAATGTTTTATATTGCTAGACCTGGAAATGCTGGCTTATACCTGCTCAGCTTTCATGCCATAAATAAAGTTTAAAGACAAGTTTGCAAAAAGTTTAAAGAAAATAATTCATATAGAATTAAAGTGTTGTGATTCCAAAATTAAAACTTATGAGTCTCAAATCAAGTTACTAATAAGGCTGCATTGCTTTTGAAGGCTTTGGAAGAAAGTTCATTTTCCTCCAAAGTGCATTTTCAAGATTCTGGAATTTTCTGTATGACTTCATAAACCAAGTCAGTAATGGTGGAATTTTTCAAATCCCTTGCTCCTGTCTATAAGGCTCTAGAATTCTTTAAATAAGGACTCTTGTGATAAATTTTTCTTTCAAACTCATTAATTCAATCACAAATCACTCATGCAGAGACGTTTTGCCCATATATCCAACTTATTCATTCAATTCACCAAATAGTTTTTCTAGTATCTGTTTCAGTCTTACCAAGAGGATGTGAATTCACCATTGATTTGATAAGCACCCCTGTATTTTCTTTGCTAAGAATATATCTTCTTCATTTGGTAAGTATCCTTGTGAATATTTGTTTCCTTTGCTAAGAATATTTCTCCTTTTACTTCATGGTAAACCTGTTGTGTCTGTAAGTTAGTATTCATTACCTCTATTTCATGAATAAGAAATCTGAGAGTTACATAAGTTACTTTATTACGTTTATTTGAGACAAAATTGATCTAGCTTAAAATAACACTGTTTTTTTGGGCTAGCAAGATGGTAAGGAGTCAAGGTATTTGCCTTACACATGAACATCCTTGGTTTAATTCCTGGCAACCCAATTGAATAATTGCCACGAGTGATCTCTGAGCACAGAATGAGCATATCTGGATTTGTCCTAAAGTCCAATATGTATTCCTGTCCTAAAATCCAATATATATTCACAGGCATGATATATTACTTATCATACAATATATGAAATAGTTTCAAGTGCCCCATCTCCAGATATGTTATTTTCTCCTGATTGAAATGATTGGTTGATAAATGCCAAGAAGTTTCATGTCTCTGTTCCTGGATGATTTGGGAGAATACTGGAAAGTTATTTTAGTAGAGTTTTGTTTTTATTACAGTAGTCTTTTTTTCTGGGACATGGCTCACTCTAACTTTGTGAAAAGAAACACCCCAGTACCTTGGATGCGTCATATATTCTTCTCTGATCTAAGATCTGATTGAAAGAGAAGACTTCTGCTCTCCCAGTGAAATGGTTTCTTTCTCAACAGTATTTCCATGGAAAATATAGCATTTATATGCTTTAATCTTCCTTGCTATGAAATACAGAGCCTCAGGCTACTGACAAAACTGGCAAAAGAGAAATCTCTGGATTGGTCAACGAAGAAGTTGGAGTTGGCAGGAGAGAGTAAAACCAACTAAACTAGAGACACAGTTCCATTGCCATGATAAGTCCTTTGACTTGGGGCAAATTGCTCTTGTCTGAGCCTTGATTCTGTCAGGACTAAAAGGTTTTTGGCCTTTTCTGTTCTTATAATATTGATGAGCACTGCTTGGACAAAGCATCCTCATCAGTCTCAGTTAAATGAATGTAAAGAAATTTCAACAAAGTTGGAGATAACTCTTCCACATGCAGTTTTCTGTCAACTGACTAAATAGTAGAGATGTCCAAGACTTTTGAAGATGCCTTTAAATTCCAGTTTTGCTCCTTTTACCTCCTGGCTGGATTTTCTGGGGTCAAGCTTCTTAACTACCTTACCTCATTCTCTTCATGTACAAAATGATGACAATGATGATCATAAACTCTTCCTTGGGTTGTTGTGAGAACTTTACAGTGTTTAAAAGTCCTAGTAATAGTTTAGTTCTACAAGTGCTCATTTTATGACTTCCTATCAATTATTTTGGGAGCTCCAGTAGAGAAAAGAATCTGGCTCTAGAATCAGAAGCACTTAGATTTTTTTAGAAGGTATCACAACTCATCAGCTGTGTGACTTCAGACATCTTAATTAAACCTTCTAATCCTTATCTTTGAAATGAAAATAATAACAAAAACATCCTCCCAGTAGACGTGGCAGAAGGGGGATTAATAAGATAATATATATGAAGTTGCCATCAGAGTTCTTGGCATATGGAAAACATTTTCTTTAATTACTTATCATTCTTTGCTTGTATGGTTGATTTTCTTAGCACACTTAGGCTGCTTTGAACTTAGTTTCAGTTTTATAAGCATCGGGAAATATAATGTGATATTTTGGACAAAGTTAAGCTTTTACATTATGCTCACAACTCTGTAAAGCTGGGTATTAAACTATATCCTGATGCAACACAAATGACAGTGATTTTTTTTTTCAACAACCTTCCCCCTAGCTCATAGCCTAAATGTCTGCAAAAAATTAACACAATGTGAAAGATTGTAATTGACCACTTAAAATACTTTAACATTTCATTAAAAAAAAAACTAAAAGGATAAACTCAATAAACTTTTTTAAACCTCAAAGAATCTATTAAGGATTTAGACATATAGTGGGGATGACGTTCAAGGTTTTAGAAATTGGGCTTACTAACAAATAAACAATAGAACAATATGTCTTGATTTTAATTTCTTATCTGGAGTAGAGAGTAGACTCAAGGACTTGGTCTTTTAGCATTGATCTCAAGGACTGCCCTTGAGAGCAGAATCAGATAGCATTACTTTAACACTATTCTTAGCTCTTCCAAATACAATGAAAATTCAAAGTTTTAGGGTAGTGAGGAAATATTGGCCTAACACCTTTCAAGTACAAATTAAATCCTTTTTGGATTTTGGCCCTTTCACTTAGAGACACTGATAATTGTGGCAATTTGCATTTAATATGCAGTCATAGCAAGCTGAATGGCATTACTTAAGTTTTAATTTACATTTCTTAACAAGCGATGAATAAAAATTCTGTGATTTTCATTTGCAAATGAAGAAACAAGCCCAGAGGATCTACATAACTTGCTCAGACCCATTCAGCTCTAAGAGGAAAACTTAGATTTTGAATTCAGTACCATTTGTGAAACTATTCAAAGGAATAGATAATAATTACCACAAATGTTTCAGTTCTACTGGCTATCTAAGACTTGGAAGAGTCCAAAACTCTTTTCCTCTTCTAAATTGACTGCTTTGTGCACGTCCCTAAATACAAAGAGCTGATACTGGACAATTTTACTCTGTGAATTTCTTCTAACTGCTACCTCTTTGCAAAAGCGTTGGTTGTATTAAATTGGAAGGTATTTAAACAATTTTTTAATTGAATCACCATGAAATACACAGTTACAAAGTTGTT
The DNA here is from genome assembly GCA_004027635.1 of Crocidura indochinensis. Taxonomy (NCBI): domain Eukaryota; kingdom Metazoa; phylum Chordata; class Mammalia; order Eulipotyphla; family Soricidae; genus Crocidura; species Crocidura indochinensis. The sequence continues at coordinate 6,699 of PVKC010043845.1, read as the reverse complement.
CATGACTGGGTTTCAGTTACTTAATGTCTAATACCCATGGCTTCACCACATTTCCCTTCACCTATGTCCCTAGGTTCCCTCCTGCCCTTCCTTCATCTAGGACAGATATTTTTCTTCTCTCTTTCCTTTTTAGAACCATGGTTTGTAATTGTGTTTCTGAATGAGAATCATGCATATTATGAATATCATGTATATCACTTTCAGCTCCCAGATCTTGTCCAGAGTGATCATTTCCAACTACGACTGTCATAGTGGTCCCTTCTCTGCCCTAACTACACTCCCTGCTTTCTGTGGCAAGCTTTCCTCTAGGCTCTTCTCTCTATTATCTTTATATGTTATAACCATACTATTTTAATTTTATATAACACAAACAAGTGCTATGTCTATCCCTTTCCCTCTGACTCATTTTGGTAAAGATCCATGAAAGCCCACTGCCTCAAATAAAGACCACGAATCTTCAGAGAATGCAATCAGCAAAATCACATTTATTGAGTCCAGCTAGCTGGGGCGCTGGGATCTGCCATATGGACTGAAACCAGAAGCCCTGGGCAAGACACCTAGAGCGGTGTCTTTTACAGATTAAAGAACCTTAGGAGGAGGGTCGATATGGAAAGTAGGGCTTGTAGAATGCATCAATCCCTAGTCCAGGTTCAAACACAATGTCTAATGAGATGGTGAGCTTGTCCTTTATCAAATAAGGTGGGAACCTCAGGAGGAGGTAGCAGAAGTCCATTCTTTTGTCCAAATATGTCAAGTTCCTCTTACGAGGGGCATTGGCTAATGGTGAGCAGAGCAACAGGCCATTGATGGCTCAAGGTGAAATTCCAGATCAAGAGGATCAAAAGTGGGGTGAAAAAAGACTTAACAGGCATCTATATCTGATTACCTATCTGAACTATTCTAACCATCTAGCATCTATTTTTATAAATTTACCCTTAACAATTTCACTTAGCATAATGCTTTTCATATCCATTCATGTTTAAACAAATTTCATGACTTTTTTTTCTAACAACTGCATAGTAGTTCATTGTGTAGCAATACCAAATTTTCTTTATCCACTGTTCTCAAACACTAGAGTTGTTTCCATATTCTGAAAATTGTGAATAGTGCTGCAATAAACATAGGAGTGCAGATGCCTTTTATGCATTGTATTTTTGAGCTCCTTGGGTGTATTTCCAGGAACAATATTGCCAGTCAAATGGAAGCTCTATTTTTAGTGTTTTGAGGAATGTCCACATTGCATAACATGGATGTTATTGGTCTGCTTGATTATTTACCCTTTAACAACATTCTTATAAAACAATCAAACAATCATACAGTCAAGGCTCAGCACATATTTTTACATTGGCAACAGTATTCATTGAGCCCATATTTCCCTTGTTTAAATGGAGAGAGGATCAAAAATGTTACCACTAACCTTGTAGTATTTTCCCAGAGTTATCTCAGGCCTAAAATTTTTTTCCTCTTGCACTTATCCATAACTTTGTATCTTCTGACCTATCAGTGTATTTGGTGTGATACAAAACTTCTTTGTTCTTTGCCCAATGCTCTGAAAACTTCATTGTCCATCCTTCAAGATATTTGCCATCAATAATCAACTCTACTTAAAAATACTTTACTTTGTAAATTAATACAATAACATGAAACTACTGAATAGTATGATAAAACTAAAAAAAGTTAATGGTAACAATATTTAAAATCACAAATATTATAAAAATGAAATAAGTGGCATTGCTTTCTGTGAATGTAAGGTTGGCATAATTTGTCTACACAGTCTATGTAATTTTGGAAGTTGATATTTTTTACAAGTTAACTTGTAAAATTAACAACATGGTTAGGTTGTTAGGTTTGTGTATTAGAATATATAATAATATTGTTGCAAAAAAGGCATTTACCTCTTTTTATCTATTTTTAAAATTACATCTGTAAAGTAAAATTATAAATAACTATGAGTTGGGTGAGACCTTTCCAGGCACCATGTATCTAACCCCTTAGGTGGACAGGTCTAACAAAGCGGGGTAACAGTGGAGAAATAATACCAAACAATCAGAAAAGATATTCACTGGAGTCAGCTCTCTCTGCCAGTTGGAGCCTATGCCATGTGATCTCACTCCCAAGCCTCAAGCCCGACTCCTTTCTTTATTCAACCAAGGCCCTCAATCCCAAATGGGGGAATGTCCAGTCAGATACAAAAGCAACTAGCAGTGGGTTTCTTCATCACAAAGGAAGGGGTTAGTGAAAAAGGAAGTTGGGAGAAGAGTTCACCTATATAGAGTTCACCTTTATTTTTCATATTGAATGGTCAAAGTATTGTATAATGTAGGATAATAGTAAGCATTACCCTCGTTATCCTCCCTGGTTTCCTTTAGATTTTAAAGAAACTACAGGAGTATTTCTACATAGAGATGACATACAGCTTACAAAAGTAAGCTATCAGGTCAAATGCATTTTAATTTAGAATCTTTCATTGGAAAAAATATTTATATGTGGACATAATTCTTTCAATGGAGTCTGGGCCTGCTCTCCACACCATGTTTTATAATAACCTTGAGTTTCCTTTTTAATAAATATTGTAGAATATTTTGTTTCACTTACTTCAAGGATCATGCAGTTTGATTTAGATTGGTTTCTGACTGCAAAGTTGAGTTTAGCACTCTATTCTCTATGTGGTAAACTCTGTAAGTCATGATCGTTTAATTTTCAGTCTCTTTTTATTAGGAGGGGATCTCTATCTTTCTCTTAATTCTCAGCAAGGGGATTTACTAGTACTCAACTTTACATCATATGGAAAGAAATTCATACTCTTCTCTTCCGTTTGAGCAGAAACCCTGAATTATTCTGCATAATTTGGGATGTTTGCATAGAGCCCTGTTGCTTGAGGCCATTTTTCACATGGATTTCTTTCTATTCCTTAACCACAGAGATATTTATTGTAAAGTTACAGATGTATTTTGAGTGATCTCTTTGATATTATTATGGTGAATTTGGATCCATGCCATCCTGTCTAGATTTCTCACATTATTTCCTGCCTGGCAGGATTAACGGTATCACTTAATCTCAGACTCTCATAATGCCATTATCCTGTGCATAATCTTGTGTTCCTATTGACTTTAGAAGGAGTGAAAATGCATTAGCAGATATTTTAAGACTATTATTTACCTGACTTCTCCCTCCTCTTTAGATAAAATATCCAGGTGTCCTTGATACACCTGGTTTTCTCTTACCACCAGCTTTTAAATGGAACATAATCTCTATTTTGTTTGTTTTGTATTTTGTTTTGATATTTGGACTACACCCAGTAATACTCAGGGGTTACTTCTGACTATGCGCTCAGAAATTGTTCCTGGCTTGGGGGGCCAGATAAGGTGCCAGGAGATCAAACTGCAGTCCTGGGTCAGCCGCGTGCAAGGCAAATGCCCTACCACTGCGCCATTGCTTCAGCCCCCCAGAATCTCTATTTTATATACTTTTCACTCTGAATCTTGTTTGTGCTTGATTCAATTTTTCGTTTTCATTTCCCTCTACTTCCATCTACTTTCCCATTCTTTATCCTGTATATGTTCAATCTTTTACCTACCACTTACCATTAAATTCTCATCTTTTTTTTTCTTCTTGCAGGGAAAAATTTGAAACTTTGAACCATATCAGTCAGCAATCAGGGACAATATAAACATCTAGTTTACTTCCCAGAACTGCATGTGCTCTCCTGACCATTAACTGGAGTTAAACCTAAGTATAGAGGAAACAGTCCCAGAAGACGACTGGAGACTATATGCATTTGATTCGGTGCATGCCCAAGTATAAGCCGAGTTTGGGGTTTTAGGCACAATTTTTGTGCCCGAAAACTCAGCTTATACTCGAGTATAAGGTAAGTATCCTATTTGCCTCACCAACTAGCTGCCACCTCAGTTTATCCTGGAATCCCAGGAAAGACTTTATAAGGTTCTCAAAGGAATGGAAGAGTTGGTGCTAGTCTGGTGTGGAATGGGAAAAGTTAGAGGAATGAAGCCAGAATGCTCAATAGTATGTAGAGACCAAGATATCACTCTAAGACAATTTCATGTTAGTAAGAACAACCTAACACTTTCTGGTTGACTGTGACTTGTGGCTCTGTAGTGATTCCTAATTGTCCCTCCTCGTAAACGTCTTAAACTTCAGGCTGTTAAAGATACATGATGAAAGTGAATTTGAGTTTAGTGGCCTATAGAGGAGAAAAAACAAGTCTCTTCTCTGAAGCAGGTATGGTTCAATGCATTCAGAATTAGGAATGAGATCTTGACTGAGGCCAATTGGTGGTGGGGGAAACCTGAGTTCTATTACATATTGATCACCCAAGCAGCTGTTCAGCCTGGCTTTCAAGATCATCTCTCCTAGGGAGTCTTTGTCCTGCCAAAGTTGCTCTCGCCCTCTGGCCTCCACCATTTTTAAAATGAAATTTAGCTAAAGCATTCGCTTTTCATGTTGGAGCCAAGATGGTGACTTCATAGGGGTCAGGAAATGGGAAAGCAAGACAGTTCCTTGAAAGAAATAAAAACAAATTATTTTTAGTAACAATAAGTGGAAAATTAAAAAATTTAACGTTAAGAACCTTGTAAATTGGGATGACCTAAAATCTATGGTGTTAAACAAGCGTTGCCAATCTTTTCTTAGGACTTGATTGATTCAAAGTTTTATTTTCTCTTTTTACTATTTAAAAAAAAAAAACTTTGCTATTTCCTTTAGAGGAGAATATAAGCAAACTTTTGCATTATATTTTTTTGGATGAAACAGTTGGTTGGAACTGGGTAAGCGTCTTAATCCATGGACAGCTATTTAAAATGCACAAATGGTGATCCTCATGGTTCACATGCATGTACTTTAAATATGCATGAGACAAACATAGTTTACATAAGCGTCCTTCATGAACGGAGTCCTATCAATGTGTTAGTTTGAAAAATCATCATATTACATAGCAATTTTACTATAAAATAGCTGTTCTTTCATTAAATACTAATTTTATAACATAGGATTATCAATTATAGTCACCATGTTTTATTGTACATAAAATAAATTTCAAACTTTATTTGTAATTATATACTTCCACCTATTTCTTTCTATTTCTCCACCCCTAAACTTCTGGAATCTACTTTCCTTATGTCTGTTTCTGTGAATTGACTTTTAAACCTCTTTGTTTCCACATAGAAGTGATATCTCGCCGTTTTTGTCTTTGTCTGTGTTATTCCACCTAGTGTAATGTCTTCAGATCTAGTTTTGTGATAAAGGCATATTACAAATTTTTGCATTTCTCTTTAAGCAGTTAAGTTCTTTAATTTGCATAAATTTATTTTCAAAGCAAAAGTTTCCATGCTCTAAATGGACTAGCAAGCATCACTGGTCAAAAATTGAAAATAGCACAAATTTAATTTTCTGTTCAATCTAACTCCTAAGTAATATTGCCTGAAGAAATTTACATGTCTGTCATCTTGTTCCTTAGTTAAGAAGGGAATAAGCAAATATTTAAAGGGAGCCAAAGGAAGCTGGCATTAAACTGAGACCTTCCGGGGCCCCGGAGATAGCATGGAGGTAAGGCGTTTGCCTTTCATGCAAAAGGTCATCGGTTCGAATCCCGGTGCCTGCCAGGAGCAATTTCTGAGCATGGAGCCAGGAGTAACCCCTGAGCACTGCCGGATGAGACCCAACCCCCCCCCCCCAAAAAAAAAAAAAACTGAGACCTTCCTTAAGGTGAATAAAAGTTCGAAGTCTGGGAATATGTTTCAATAATAAGTTGCATGAAAGAGGTACCTGGGTTACATCACTGGCAATGCAAAAATGAAGGAGTAAATTTTGTACAAAATAAATCAATTTTTCTGAATAAGATTTGATGTGAACCTGTCTTCCCATGCTTACAAACATTTCACAGAATCACAGAAGAATTTTTTTGTTTTTGTTTGGGAAAACTGGATAAGAACTATGTGCTTTTATCTAATTCCAAAAAATCCTAAGACAATACAATTTTTATTTGTACAAAATAAACTCAGTAAAACCCTATAAAATAGATACTCTGATATTTAAATATTAGAATTAATATGACTTATTAAAATAGGCCCATTTATTTTTATAAATAGCTCCCCATTAATTGGGCAACTAACAGAGCATATTATTATTACCAAAATGACTACTTGGGGAAGCTGAAGATTGATAAAAGATCTCTCATCAGCAGGGCTGGTGTTTAACCTGGACTTTCCGAGCATTCTGTGCCTTCTTACTGTCCTGTGCTTTCTAGATAAAATCAATGGTCTGGCCTCTTTACATGAAGTCTCTGTAACCCTAGCTGGTTCTTTTGGCAAGAGATCCATATCAAAGTGTAAAGAAAGCAAGGCAAGTTGGCCCTGCAATGGCTTGCAGGCCTGGCTATCAAGTATAAAAGAAGGATCTTTGAGTAATCTGAGAACTTGAGAATAGCATAGTGACAGGCTAGTCAAGGGGCAGTTTCTCAGTGTCATTGAAACTAGAGAAACAAGAGTGTCTGTATCCTGGAGGCTGTCAGCGATCACATTCACAGCTGCCCAAGGAAGGTACACAAACTGCACATGTGCATGTACTTGTGCACACACACAGATACACACACATGCGCTTGCATTCACACATGCATTGGTATAGTAATACTTGTGGTATAAAATACATTTCAATTCAAACACAGTTCAAAGCCCCATCGAGATA
>PVKC010043844.1:2500-11706 GCA_004027635.1 Crocidura indochinensis | reverse complement strand
CATATTGACATTGAATCAGAGGCATTCCCACCACCAAAGTTGTCCTCCCTCCACGCCCGTTCCCAGCGCACATCCCATATCACCCTTTATAACTCCCCAGGCTGCTAGTATAAATGGTTCCCTCTGTGTCTAGCTTGTTGTAGATTGTGTATCAATTATGTTGTCATTGGCTTAGGGTTTGGTGTTTAAATTCGATCATTTTTTTTTGTTTTTGCGCCACACCTGGTGATGCTCAGGGGTTACTCCTGGCTATTCGCTCAGAAGTCGCTCCTGACAGGCACGGGGGACCAAATGGGGAACCAGGGGATCGAACCGTGGTCCGTCCTAGGTTAGCGCAGGCATCTTATCTCCAGCACCACCGCCCGGCCCCCAAATCCGATCATTTTTATTACTACTTAGTGATCAGACAACTGTTTGGTCTTGGTACCCTCCATTATTTCTCCCTCAATTTGAGAGGCAGAACAAGAGGCTTCAAGTTATGTGGTTCTGTTTGAAGAAAAAAAAATGAGATAAAATCAAACAAGCAAAAAATGGGTGGAGTCCTTCTAGAGGCTATAAATATTAATTTGAGAGAAGAAAGGGGGAAAGGAAGAGAAACACAACATTACAAAAAGAAAAATCAAACAAAAAATCCAAATAGCACCACAGCTAGAAAGACAACCACCACACAATAACCATAGTCCTGAAATAAAAACAAAACAAAACACACAAAATGGAAACAAGAACAGCAATAACATTAGCAAACCCCCCACCACCACCAAATTATTTTGTGCTGTTTATTTTTTCTGGATAGGTACAGTAAATATTGGAGAAATTAGGAAATTTCCTTGGCCTAAGAGATACAGGGTTATCTTATATTTTCAAAAGGGAGGATGCTAGTGCATAATATTAAAGTCAATGATGTTAATCAGGTTGATGAAAAGGAAAGAATTACCCCAGCCATTGGGTCAGCATGTGCTAAGGATAAACCACAAGTACAGAAAATCTCCAGGAAAATTGTAGAATCCTCAAGAAGGTCAGTCACAAGTGCCTAACTGATCAAAAACAGTTGATTTTATTTTCCACTTCATGGAATAGTTTTCCACTTTACATCGTAAATAATGGGGAGATATGCATGGAAAGAAGAAAAGAAACATGAAAAATTGGCATTTAAATAATAAATCTGTTAAAAGGAGTGGATATATTATGCAAACACAACAGAAAGCAGGGGAGCTTCCAACTTCACAAGCTTCAGAAATAAAGTGAAGCTCATGTTCCAGTGAGAACTGATTAAGACACAGAAATTTAACAGAAAGCTGGAGAGAGAATTTAGCAGGTAAACCAATTGTGTTACACGTGACTGACCTAGGTTGGATTCCTGGTTTCCTAAACATTGCAAAGAATGGCTCCTGAGCACAGAGTCATATGTAAACCTGGAGCAAAACTGTCCCCCAAACAAAAATAAACAAAAAATAACAACATATCCAAAATGTTTCTGGTGCATTTTTCTTTTCATTTAATCCTGTGAAGCAGGTACTAATATAATTTCATTTAACTGATGAGAAAACTCCATCAGTCAAGTTAGATTATGAAAACTGAAGTCATTCTGTGGATTCTATGTGTGGGGAAAAGAAAATTAGAATTATTAGTAACTTTTAAAATATCAGGAGAATAAAAGCCTCAAATCAAACACCAGTGAACTCATACAGATACAATGAAATCAATTATTTGAAGGGTTCTCCAGTAAGTCACTCATAATCTAGAGAAGTATATATAGAGGGAATATTTCTTACAACTGGGATCCATAAAGTCTCACTGCTTCTTCAGCTCAACTCAAACTTGATGCAAAAAAAAAAAATAAATAAAAGAAAGAAAGAAACCCCACACTGAGGAAGACCAATGGGGAACAAACTTTTTCATTTAATTTTATTGATACCATTGTGATTTACAAAGTCCTTCATAGTTGGGTTTCAGACATACAGTGAACCAGGGCCAATCCCACCATTACTGTCAACTGCCCTCTAACATGTTCTAAGAGTGTATCTCAACCACCACCCTTTGCCCCCCAATGTGGCGATATATTAGGTCCATTAAAGTGTAGATTGTTAAGAGTTTAGATGTCTTGATTCCCTTGTTTCTGTCTTTCATTGGCTTTAATACTTAGTTCTGTCTTTTTTTTTATTATTTTCACAAATGCAACTGAAACTGCTTGGCCCTGGGCCCTTCCTATCATATTTGTGGCTTTTCTTTCTTCACTCAGTTTCTTTCCTTATCCTTGCTATATTCTGGGCAAAGGGGATTCAATTCAAGTTCCATTTGGACCACTGTATTACTTCATGGAGTTATTCAAAATACCACATATAAGTGATATCATTTTGTATTTTTCTTCTTCTGGCTTAATCATTTAACATAACATCTTCCAGTTCCATCAATGTTGCTGAAAATTGCACTAATGCATCACTTGTTACAGCTATGAATTATTCTATTGTATACATATACAACATCTTCATGATCCACTCATCTATTTTTGGATATCTAGATTGATTCCAAGTCTTAGCTATTTCACTGAGTGCTACATTGAGTAGCTGTGTGCATACATTGGTTTGGATGAACTTTTTTTCTATAGTGAATAGATACCCAACAGAGGGATGGTTGAGTCATATGGTAGCTCAAATTTAAGTTTATTGAGAACCCTCTATACTGTTTTCCATAAGGGTTGAACCAGCCATATTCCTATCAGCAGTAGATAGTATGAGAGTTCCTTCCTCACTATATTGCTGCCAACAGAGATTTTTCCCATAATTTTTGATAATGTGTGATCCTCACTGATGCAAGATGATGACTCTTTGTTGTCTTGATTTTGATTTCCCTAATTATAAGTGATGGTGAGCAATTTTATGTGTCTTTTGGTAAACTGTTGATCTTCCTCAGAGAAGTATCCATGTTCTCTCCCCAATTTTTATAGCAATTTTAGATTTTGTGGAGTTAACCTTTGTGAGTACTTTGTATATCCTAGACATGAAATCTGATGTGTTGAGTGAAAAATTTTCTCCCATTCAGTTAGATATCTTCTAATATATAGACATGCAGCAAAAAACATAGAACTAGTACAGTAACACAGTTGGAACCTATAGCAGTAAACAATAACTTCAAGTCAGGTAATCAGAAATGGTTCAGAGGTCAAAAGTGCCCACGACAGAAATGAAAGGCAGGAGTTTGGTCCCCATGGCAGCCTGCATAGTTCCTGCTACTCTGGTCTCTGGGATCCCTGTAGATGCCCAGAAAGGATATGCAAATAGGATAGTGTGATCACCAAAATTGAACTGTGAGATTCCCCCCACCATCACCTCAACTAAATATATGTGAACACTGTATCCAAGAAGCCAAACCCCTCAGTAAGCCAATCTGTGAATACTGCATTAACCCCCAGATAGCACTATGAGCAGAATGTGTATGATCTCCACAATAAAAATCACAACTCACTACAAGTATGGTGCAAATACTTTAACTAAAAGCATAGACCTGGGCCCAAGAGGTAGGATACCAGGTATCACACATGCCTTGCACACACTAGCGTGATTCAATCTTCAGTTTTCTATATGATCCCTGAGTCCCAGCAGAAGTGAATGCAGGAGTCAAAGAGATAGCACAGTGGTAGGGCATTTTCCTTGCATGCAACTGAAGCAGGATGGAGGGTTCCCGGAATCTCAAACGCTCCCCTGTGCCTGCCAGGAGTGACTTCTGAGTGCAGAGCCAGGAGTAATCCCTGAGCGCCACTGGGTGTAACCCAAAACAAAAACAAAACAAAACAAAAAATGTGAACTTAGAGCACAGAGTAAGCCTGGAAGACTATTACCAGTTATGAATCCAAAACAAAATTGTGTGACTTCAGTGATTTTTACAACCACATGAATACCAAGGTCACCAAAACAAGAAAAAAGAACAAATGGTAGGGGAGGTGGTGGTTTAAAGTCGAAAAGAGTAGAGTATATATGAAAGAAACCAAAACAAACAAACAAAAAAGGAATGGAGTATTTTTTGAATGTCCACACCTGGAACTTCTGATTTTTAACTAGAATAAATAATGCTTGTGGGTGAAATGGTGAAATAAATCCAGAATGATGTTGAGACTGATAAAAGCCTGGCGAATCCAAGTGCTGTTAAGACCCGCTGGACGTTCAAAATATGACTGTATCTATAGAGATAATCTAAGCAAACACTCCAAATGCGAAGAAAGAGAAATATCTTGGTTTATCTGATGGATCTTCTACTTAATTTGCTTATTCTTAGCTATTGGAAGTCAGAGAGGTAATGAATCCTGTCCAAACTGATTTATCATTAAAAATAGTTCATGTAATTATTCTCTTCTGCCTCTAAATGGGCCTGTCTATTCTAACATACAATACAAGTTCAAAGGTTAACATTGGATTCTTCCTTATCTAGAATCCATCTATTAGTGTCTGGTGATGCCAATAAATGAACGAGTCTCTTCTCACATCATCCTTGGGCACAATTACCTTCTGTCTATATCTGAAGCATAAAAGACAAATCTATAGTATCTTGCAGTATCAAGTATCAGCATTCAGATATAAAAGCTCTATCTATTGTGTCCACATCAGCCAGGATTAAAGGACCATTTATGTAACTAAAAGTCATACTCAAGTGGTCTGGCGACAGCTCAAGGATCACCACCAAAATCTTTTGCCAGATTTTCATCAGTCCCACCATCTTTCTGGATTTCTTTTTCCATTTCACCCACAAGCATTATCTATTCTAGCCAAAGGGAGGAAGTCACAGGTGAGGACATTCACAACAAACTGTTCTTCCTGTTTTGATTCCTTTAATAGATACTCTGCTCTTTTCTACTTTAAACCACCACCCACTACTCTTTGTTCGTTTTCTTATTTTGGTGACCTTGACTTACATACTCACTTGGTTGTAACAATCACTGGGGTCACATAATTTTTGTTTTGGGGCCATAATTGGCAGTATTTATCCAGGCTTACTTTATGCTCTGGTTTCACTTCTGATGGGGCTCAGGGATCATATAGAAAATTAAGTATTGAATCCAGTCAGGATGTGCAAGGCAAGTGTGGGAATGAGGAATAAACCATTGTGTTTTCAATAAAATATTCTGTTTAACTAAAGGGCAATGTTGTATTTTACTTAAGTAGGATGTTACCACCTACAAAGAACCATGTAGAGAAAAATCATAGGTGAATATCTGGAATTGATTCTCTCCACTGGAGAGGAAGGGCAAAGAGGACCTGAGGCAAAGGTAGGGAAAGGGAATCATAAAATTTTCCTTCCAAAGTTTCACTATAAACCAAATGCATTTTAGAAACTGCTGATCTTTTCAATGGCCACATGGATTCAACCACCAGGAAAAAAGAATGAAGCAAATAAAGTCACCTGGGGGTAAGAGGTTAAAATAAATTTTGAAGGAAGAAAAAAAAAAACCCTGACCATAAAAGGCTAATCTATTGTCAAGCCAACACCACCTGCATAGGCATTTATCAGCAAGTCCTGCCATGTAGCAAGACTTAGTGTGTTCCTCTTTTCTACCTTCTGGGTCTGAGCAGCTTTATTTATTTTATTATTTATTTTATCTTTATTTTCTATCTTTTGAGTCTGACGATCTTTAACATGGGAATCTCAGATTAATGAAGTCCTGCTGTTAGCACTCCATTTCAAATTAAAACAGCAATTTCAACCATAAAAATGAATCACTAGGCCAATCATTGATAATCTGGCTTCATTCACATTGTTTCTCATGATGCTCTATCTTCTGCATAGAGTCATCCAGCAATAAATAGAATTAGTGTAGATTTCAATCTCCTTCCCTTTGGAAGCAAAAGAAAAATTTGAGCCACTTGTTCCCAAAATAAAAGAACAAAAAAGTGGTCAAGAGAACACTTATCAAGAGATGGTTACCTAAGTAAAATAGGAGTCACAGTAATAAAAATTACAGAGATTACAAACACTCACTAAATTTGAGTCAATTAACAAGTAGCTTCAATAAACAACCACAGCACAAGAGAGTTAAAAATAGTATGACTTTCCTTGAATATTAATTTCATTCTATATGTTGACTGTAACATTTCAAGTTCATCAACAAATTAATTTCCTAATTCTGTGCTCTTCATTTATTGAATCAACATTGTTAAGCCTCTAATGAAACACTGTGCTAGATACTGGTATTTAAATACAGATAAAATATAATCGCTGCCTTCCAGGAGTTCAGTGTGCTGAGATTAGAGCAATCTGCAAGCAAATTATTACAGAAATATAAGTGCTTAAACTAGCAGTTATGCACATATTGAATTACGGGCTCATCAGCCTATTGAACATAAAACTTACCTAGAAAATAAGCCTGTCTAGTGTATGGTTAGAAAAAGTTCTGACTATAAGGAATGCCAGTATTACTGAGTAGGGAAAATGGCTCATTAAACTACGTTTTGTCATTAATCTGTTCTATGGAAGTTTTTCCCAGTTTTAAAAAGAATTTTATGGTTAGAGCAGAGCGAGAAGGTAAGAAAACAAAGTGAATATGCTTGACTATATTCCGAGATTTTTTATTTTAGAGAAAGGAGTGCCCATAAGAGAGGAAGTTCTGACAATTGGAAAAATTTATTCACAGCTGGGAGTAGTGAAAGCAGAAACCACCTCTGCTCAGAACTCCAATTGTCTATTGAATAGGGCCCAAACTATACCACAGAATCAATGACAGTGACTGAGTCTAACATAAAATAGTGATCCCAGCAACCAAGTGAGAGTTCCCATTTGCCAAAGCTGAAACAATGTGAGCAACAAAGGATGCAGTCGTATTGGATTATAACCGAAAGTGTAAAACAAATATCAATGATTCTCTACCCACTCCAAAACACACGATCTGAACTTGTATGTGAGAAACATGAAACAAATCCCAATTGACGAACATTCTACGAAACAACTAACCTGCTGTCCTCCAAATCAATCAAGATTATCAAAAACAAGAAAACTTTCACAGCCCAGGGGAACCTAAAGTGTCAGGATTACAAAATAATGATCAGCTGGTGCCTGGAATAGGAAAATGTAACTGAGAAAAGTGCCTGAGCTGGGAAAGTGTAGCAGAAAAAGGACAAGTAAAATTTCAGAAAATCTAAACAAAGGTATGGGCATTTTACAAAGAATCAATAATGGATCATTAGTTGTAATATGCAGCCTAACATAAAATGTCCATGACAAGGATACAGAACTGTGTACCCTTTGAAATTCTGACATAATCTAAAGTTATTATAAAGTTAAGCTCTCATTTAACCAAACCAAGAAAAAAAAAAGACATATTGGAGGGTCACAAGGAGAGCTCAAACGATGACAAACTTAACATGCAGATAACACAGGTTTCATCTCTAACACTTCATAGTAATTTGAGTCCTACTGAGAGTGACCACCAGCACAGAGTCATAAATAGATTCTGACCAACACCATTTATGGACCTAGAACACTCCTCAAAGAAAATCCTTGAACATACTTATACTCCATCTGAAAGAGAAAAAAAAAAACAGAGCAGGCATTAAAAGTTTCTTGGGGTTGGGGTGGGTAGAGCAGGGCTAGCTAGAAAGACTGGAATACATACTTAGCATGCAGGAGTTATGGTTTGCATTCATAATACCACATGATAGTTCCTTACATACCAATGGAAGTAACCACCAGGCCCCACACCAGGAATACGTACTCCAAGACAAAACAAAAATATTGCTCAAAAGCACATAACTAATAATTTGACTTCAAAAACTGATTTTTGGTCCTTGAAACTGTATGTAACAGTACACTGCACCAAAAATACCTTCTCATTTGCACTTGTTTTTTTCCTGCTTGCCCTTCCAGGGAAAGGGTTGGGAGATGAGGGTGAAATGTAGTGATCTCTTACCACAGCTCTGAGCTGTTGGGTTGCCTTTGCTATTGCTATTTCTGCAGTCCAATTTTCTGGTCATCTATTTTTAAAACTTACCTGAAGACTAGACAACAGGGCTAGAAATATAGTACAGTGGGTAGTACACTTGTCTTGCATATTCCAATTCAGTTAATCCCTGGTCCTAACAGTGTCACCAGGAAAAAATTCTGAGCATAGTTATATATGATCCAAGAGCAAAAACAAACAAATAAACAAAACAATCTGGACAATTTGGACCTTTTCTTAGCATGACTTGTCCAACTTTATTTCCAAAATTAATATTTCCTAGTATTAGTTTGTATGCCCCAGATCTCGAGTGTCTCACATGAACATACGATATAAGTCAGTGGGTCTCAAGGGATAGATCAATGAGGATACAACAATGCTCATAGGAGAGACAAAGAGAAAAATACTAGTCATGTTAGAGGCCATACAAGGTTTCTATGGTAAAAGATGTAGACTTCCAGTTTTAAGTCCAATATGGTTGGATGGTAGAGAATTCAAGAGGAAAAGTTTGAAAAGCTGGTAATAAGAATACCTCTGAATAGAGTACACAAGCACTGTCTGCAATATGCTCTCAGGCTGGGAACAAGCAAAGCAATGCATATGATAATCTGCAAATCTAATAGACCTATAAGCAGCAAATCATCCAGAAAAAGACAGTGGCTATTGGTGTGCTGGCACTTGAAAATCAGAGAGGCTACAGTAGAGCTCAACCCTGTCCTTTTATGATGGATTTAGTGTTCAATGTGGAAGCCAGGTTATTAGGGTGTTAAACCAGAGGTACTTTCAGATTGATGTTTGGAAGATCAGACTCCCCAGCACAAGAAAATTATGCACTGGAAAACAAAGTGATTCAAATTCTTAGAACTGCTTCTCTTTGACAATAAGATGGGAATGAGAACCTGTACCTCAAAAAGTGGTCAATGAAGATGAAATTGGTTTGTGCATGCAAAACTCTTAGAACACAGTGGTTGGCATCTATAGAGAATCAGAGAATATTAATTTTTTGCTATGCATATGTAGTGACTTAAGACCAGGGAAACATCTTAAAGTTACAGTGCATCATTTACATACAGGAGATTATGGATCTAATCCTGGCGTCAAAGTTTTGCTTATTTAATTTTTAAAATATATAAAATTCCACAAGTTGGAGCCATCAAGATAGTACAGTGAGAAAGGCACTTGCTTTTCATGTGAATTATCTGAGGTAGACTCCCATCACCCCTAAATAGTCCCACAAGCATCACCAGAATGTTACCTGAGTGTAGAAAAAGGAGTAATCTCTGAG
>PVKC010043843.1:0-11698 GCA_004027635.1 Crocidura indochinensis | reverse complement strand
CATTTTCCCCCGGAAAGTGTGAGCATTTCTCATATTCTGTGGCATGTTAGTTCTGTAACACCTTGCAAATTTTAATTTATGTCACATCAGTCTTGAAAATTTTTTTAACATCCTCTATTCTAGCTAATGCTTTTCTTCTTAGGTATTCTCAATTTCAACTTCATTTCTCTGTGTTCAACATTAGGGTCTACTTATAGATAAATGATTTCACTGCCCTCGAGCACTTCTCATAAAACTTTAAAAGCTTCTCTCAGCCTGCACCAAGTGAGTTGGCTAGAGAGAGAAGGAAAAAAGGTGAGAAATGTATGAGTGACAGATTAAAGAGAACAGTGGAGGCTTGGCAAAGCAGAAAAGTTAAAAAGCAGGCCAAGTTGTAACCACAAGCAAGATTATAAATACAAAAGATAACTCAGTTTCAAGATTTGAAAGTCAGGGCCTTCAAGAATTCGTCTATGAATATCATTTACTATGCTATGTTACATGAAAATATTTAACACCTGAAAGAAAATGTCGGTTTGCAATCATACTACAGGTTGTAATCTATTAGAGATTGACTGTAAAATGGCCATGCCAACAAAATAGAATAATGATTAGGTTGAAAGGGTGATGGAATTGGATTTTCAGGAGGAAATGAATTTGGTTGAAAATCATCCAATTACCATTTGGTTAATAGCCTGCTTTTCCTTTTCTGGGGCCTTTTCAGAGAGTCCTCATCTGATATTCTTTGGTGGTGACATCACATTCAGAAGGACCAGCTAATGTCAGAATGGAGCATTCTTCAATAAAAATTTTTTGCACATTTTTTGGGTTATTAATTCCTTGGTGAATTGCTAACCTATACTTATATACTTATGATGCAGGCCTGGTATGAAGTGTTCAACATGTGTTAGCTCCTACCAACCCTGTGAAGTCAAGGATATTACTACTCCCATTAAGATGAAGAGGAACTAAGACACAGACAACTTAAGTAATTTAATTAAAAGCATACAGTTAATGAAAATTGGGGTTTAAAGATAGGCAGGCAATCTCCAGAGTCTACATTTCTAATCACTTGAATCCCTTGACTCAGTAAGGTCTTTGTACTTCAAGAGTCACATTTGAATTAAGTGAAGATGAACACACTTCTTATTGTCTCTACCAATGAATATTCCACTTTACTCTGACAAAATATATTTAATATAGTAAGTTATAAATTACACAGACCAATAAAAATGTGATTTAAGTAGTCCAAAAATAGGCTAACCACCTCTTAATTTATCTTCCTCTTTAAATTAAAAAATTAAAAAGTGGGCCCTCCCAGAAATTCTCAGGGAGGTTCTTAGGGGTTTTTAGGAGTCATTCCCAGCAATTCTCAGCTAACCATGCTGGTGGTTCAATATGAGAATACCAGGTGATGTTGTTTCAGAGGTCTTGCATTGCTGAAGACCACCAGGCCTGTATACTGTAAAGTTCGGAGGACATCAGGGCTGAACCCAGAAATGTTTAGTGAACCATGTAGTGCCAAGGATTGAACCTTGTTCAGCCACATGCCCACACCTTAGCCCATTTGCTGTCTTCCTGTGCCCACTCACCAGATATTTTATAAGCTTGCAGAAACAGAGATTTCTGATCTGTTTAAAGGGGCATTGTTCACATGTATCCATTTAAATTTAAATTAAAACATACTTATTTATTTTTATAATAATATCTTATTTAAGCACCCTGATTACAAACATGTTGGTAGTTTTCAGTTATAAAAAAGAACACCCCCTTCCATCATCAGTGCAACCTTCCCATCACCAATGGACATCCATTTCCATTCTCTCCCACTTCCTGCTTGTATTTGAGATAGGCATTCTTCGAAGCTACCACAAAGAGTGGTGAGTGCAGTTAAGTAAAAACAGTTTTAAATGTGTTTCCTTGTTCACAAACATGTTTTTGTTCCTGGAGCCACAAACTGTTAATGACTACTGAAGTGGACAGTGCAGCATAGGCCATGCCTGTCTGTCCATCTTGCGGAAAGTGCTATTGAGCAACTCTAAACAGACAACAAAAAAGTGTTTTTATTTTGTTGTGGAGCCATGTCATGGTTAAATCATTTTTTTGATTTGTTTTGTTTTTGAGGTCACATCCAGTGACACTCAAGGATTACTCCTGATTATGTGCTCAGAAATCGCTCCTGGCTTGCGGGACCTTATGGGACGCAGGGTATCTAACAGCAGTCTGTCCTAGGCTAGTGAGGGCGAGGCAGACGCCTTACTGCTCTGCACCACTGCTTTGGTCCCAGATCACTTTTTATTATTTTTATACTTTTTTATGAGGCCAATGTGAATTACCAATCTTTCACAGTTATGTTTTTTTTTTGTTTGCTTGTTTGTTTTTTGGGTCACACCCGGCAGTGCTCAGGGGTTACTCCTGGCTCCATGCTCAGAAATTGCTCCTGGCAGGCACGGGGGACCATATGGGGCACTGGGATTCGAACCGATGACCTTTTGCATGAAAGGCAAATGCCTTACCTCCATGCTATCTCCCGGGCCCCATTCACAGTTATGTTTAAGATACACAGTGCCAGTGAATTGGGGCAATTCCCAACACCTGTTTTGACCACCTTCCTCCCCTATTTCTAGCAAGCATCTGGTAACTCCACGCTTAGCTCCCTGAATTGCTGGTGTAACAGGTTCATTTTGTGTATAGCTTCTTGTGGTTTGGGCCTCTTGTTTCCATTGTCATTGACTTTGGGTTGAGTATTTAGGTCTGGTCATTTTTTATTTCTACTCAATGATTGTGGGACTTTTTGCCTCTGGCACCATCTCCGATTTTTTTTCCTAAATTCATGTGATAGAACAAGATAATTCAAGTTCTTTTTGTATCAGATCACTTTATTCGATTTTTATTTTAATGATTGCAAAATAATCATAATGCTCTTCCCCTAACCTCAACTTGTCTATTTTTTTAATTATTGGCAAATATAATTGTTGGTGTTCAGTGATATTCTTCTTTTCTTCCTTATGTTTAAGTTTGTTCTCCTATCTTATTATGTGTGAAAACTGCTGCCAGAATACATTAAAGTCACCAACACCTTTGTCTCTGGGCAGTCCCTTCTTAACAGCTTTTCCTGACCTGAGGAAAATCATCTGAGTAAGCCAGATTAGACAGGAGGCTTTGCATCACTCTTAAATTCATTTTTCAAAAAGTCATTTACACTTTATTATTTAGGAGGGGTGTCTCTTTGTCCATTTTCCTGTTATTTGAAATAGCCCTCACACTTAGTAAATATGGCAAAGAGCAACAGGAAGCATTTTTTCTTTTTTTTCCCTTTTATTGCCTTTTTCTTTTAATAATCCTTTTTTAAAAATAATTTTTATTCTGATCAAAGTGAATTACAAATCTTTCACAGTAACAGTAATATTTAAGGCATATGGTGACAATAAATTAGGGCCATTCCCACCACTGGTCTTTCTTTCTAGTAAGCCACTCAAGATAATCAATTTCATGGCAGGGGTCTCAAACTCGCGGCCTGCAGTCCACAAACGGCCCTCTGTACAACATTTTGTGGCCCTGCCCTAGAGAAATCTTTTTTTTTGTTTTGTTTTGTTTTAGTTGTTTGGGTAACACACCCCAATGTTCAAGGCTTACTATTGACTTTGCACTCAAGGATCACCCTGACTTTGCCTCCTGCGGCCCCAGGTAAATTGAGTTTGAGACCCCTAGATTATAATAACATATAATAATAATAATCTAGACCATCAATTACTTTAACAGTGCTTTGTAAATTTCTACCCAATATTTTTCTTGTCATATGTAGTTCTCTTATTTTTAAATACCACAGCACACAAGATAGTTTCCTGGTTAGGTGTTATCATTGGAAGACATTGGACAGAGACTGGATCTTTCATTGATTTCTTTAGTAATTTAACAGACCATTTATTTCTCTCCTTTTTTGAGTACTCAGGATTCAAATTTAAAAGTACATCCTTAGGAAAATTTGGAATTGAGCTTTCCTATGATCGAGCAATTCCACTCATTGGAATATAATAGCCCAAGAACATGATGCAAGCCTAAGTTCATCATAGCACAATTCACAATAGGCAAAATCTGCAAACAACACAAGTGCTCAAGAATGGTTGACTAGATAGAGATGATGGTACATATACACAATGAAGTATTAAGGAAAGATGAAGCCAGGCAGTTTCCTACAACATGAATAGATCTGTAGAGTATCATGCTAAGTCAAATAAGTCAGAGGGAGAGAGACAGACACGGAATGATATCTTTCATATGCATGGTAGAATGAAACATAGTTGGGTAATAACAAATATCTAAAGGCAATAGTAATGTAAGAACTGTTCTTAAGAATCTTGTCACAGGGGCCCGGGAGATAGCATGGAGGTAAGGCGTTGGTCTTCCATGTAAAAGGTCATCGGTTTGAATCCCGGTGCCCCATATGGTCCCCCGTGCCTGCCAGGAGCAATTTCTGAGCATGGAGCCAAGAGTATCCCCTGAGCAATGCCAGGTGTGACCCAACCCCCAAAAAAAAGAATCTTGCCACTGGAACTGAGGGGATGAGTGGGATAGGTCAGGAAAGGGAATAATATGACAAGGATGAAGAATAGTGGTCATTCTAAAAATGCAGTGCTGATAGTTTGATAGTTGGTAAATTAATATATATGATACCCATCAGCAATAGTGTTGTGAACCATACTGCCTAGGGAAGAACAAAAACAGAAGGTAGAGCCTGCTATAGAGGCAAGTTGAAGGTGCAGGAGAAAATCAAGGGATATTAGTGAAGGGAAGTAGATACTGATGAAGTGAATGGTGTTGAAACATTGTACACTTGAAAATGAATCATGCCAAACATATAACTTTGTAATTTACAATGATTCAGTAAAATAATAATTATGAAAGAATGGGCTGTTTAGGAAAATTGGTAGTAAGATAAGCAACCAAAATATAAGAGACTAAAGGTTATGACTGAAGTTTGTAATCTCTGTTGACATAAGTAGTGAATGACCAATCAATACTGAATGAGTCCCTAGAGTTATGAAAGTCTTTGGGAGTCTTGTGACTTGAGATAAGTTTTATAGGATAATATTCATTTGGGTAAAAGTTAGAAAGAATATAAATTTATAGGTATCAAGTAAATATGAATTTAAAGTTAAGAGATGTGACTAAAGACTAAATAAAGTATAAAGTAGATTGTTTGCTATGACACAAACTTAAAATTCTTATACTGAAAAAAAAGCATTCTATTTACATTGGTTAGCTAGTATAACGTTTACCATCAGCTTGATAGTATACATTGAACCTGATGCATAAATGCTGTAAAAGAGGTCATTCAGGAGATTCAGGAGAGGATTAAGATATCTTGAACTAAAGCTATATAGAGACAATTGGGAAGTGGCAGATTTAAGAGGGGAGGTAGGTCTTGAAACAAAGAGTTCTGGCAGACATTAAAAAATGTACAATTACACAAAGTGAGGAGAGTGCAGGGTAGTTGTCTGCAAAGATATTATTGCAAACATTTTTCCACAGATGAAAGACTAGGTTAAATGATACCTATAATTCTTTTCAGGTCCATAAATCATCATTTAAAATTTTATTAGCTTCAGGAGTTCTGACAGTTTTCACTAGTTACTACAAAGTATAATAAAGCCAAGACCTAACATCTGTGTTATATGGTGAGATGTACTTTTCCAGACAGTTAGAATAAAAATTATTAACCACTCACCAGTCTGTAAAATGATACCCAGCTATTAACCCAAAACAAAGGCATTCTCCCCATCTTCCTCTTTCCTTTAAACCTATTTCTTTGATATGTAAAAAAAGCCACATAGATCTTACTCCACCTTCTCCCTGCCCAGGTAAATTTTGTACTGAGAGAATATGAAAAGTCTCCTAGGATTGGCTTCGTGCTAGGAAAGAACATGAGGGAGAAGCCACTGACTCCATGATTCTCTCTCCTGACTGGCTTAGTTTATTAATCCTTTGCTGCTACCTGCATCAGACCATTTTCCACCTAGAGGTGGAAACATGATTTCACAATATGTGGAGATTTACTTTACAACTGGCACTCAAACAGTGACCCAAAGACCTGAGAATATCCAAATAATATGAAAGCCTTGATCCTCTGGTTGAGTATCGCCATGACGACCTCCTCGAACTGGAGTAAGTGTGTAGTGCCTTTCACCGGAACATTGGTGCACATGTCACCTGTTCTGAACATTGCAGAGACCCCTTCATGCAGGACAGAATCAGGCAATGGAGGAGAGAGAGCTAAAGACCATGAACAGAATCTCAGAGGTTGATGCCTACCACCTTTCTTCTACTAAGGTGCTTTGTGTGAGGACCTTGGCCCCCAAACCTGCAGCAGCTTATCAAGGTTACTGATGGTCTAGAAGCCAAAGAAAAAACCTCATTGGAGGGGGATCAGCAGTAGGTAGATAAGCGAGTAACCCCACCCAGATATTGGCCTTTGGACCCAAGGCCTTTCTGTCGCAGGCGACCAAAGCAGCCTGCTACCGAAGGAAAAGATGAACGAGAAGATGGAGGATCCACTCTCAGACAAAGCTTAACTAAGGATAACCTATTTTCAGAACCTCCTACAGCTTTCTGTCTATTAATGTCTCAATCCTATTTACATTAGTCACTATATTGCTGGTTAAACTGTGTATTTTACCTGTATTTATCTTAATAGTTATTTGTTTGTTCTATGCCCCACTACAAACATAACATTTTGTATCCAATTCTAGTATTTAATATTATTATGCACAGTTCTGGGGAAATACATAATTTTGTTAATTTTTTTTTTGGTTTTTGGACCACACCTTTTGATGCTCAGGGGTTACTCCTGGCCATGCACTCAGAAATCACTCCTGGCTTGGGGAACTATATAGGACACAAGGAAGATCAAAGTGAGGTTCATCCTAGGTCAACTGCATGCAAGGTAAATGCCCTACACTGCACCACTGCTTTTGCCCTGTGTTGTTAGATTTTATGGAAAAGGAATTTGGATGCTATAGACCAGTAATACAGTGCTCAGTGTAAGAAGATTAAAGAATTTTTAAATTAAGTGTATATGCAGAAAGGTTCTAATGTTTATATTTAGAGAAGTCTATGAAAAAAATTATTTGATTTGTGTAAGACAAAGATATGGAAAAAGCTGATTGTTTTGAAAGTGATGTATACACATTTTAACCTTTGATGCTTTTACAGCCAACTTTTACTGTACCTATGCAAAATAACAACCACTTTTCTAAGTTCTGATCGGGAGTTCCCTCCTCTGGCAGAGAACAGTAGAACAAAACTTTTGTATCATTTCTCAATATTTTTTTTGTTTTAAACATAAAGGGTGAAATTGTAAGATGGCACCCAGCTATTAAACCAAATCAAAAGCAGTCCTTCATCTTCATCTTTTCTTTAAATACATCCCTTTGATATGTAAAAGCCCACCAAGACCACTCACCCTCTGCCTTCCTGGTGGACATTTCACTGGGAAAATAAAGGAAAGTCATTTCGGACCGACCACGAGGACAAGCCATTGACTCCATCATGCTCTCCTGACTGGCTAGGTTTATTAAACTTTTGCAGCTACTTGTACCAGATGCATATGATTGGGGATGGAAACATAGCATGTGCGTGAATTCACAACGTGTGGGATTTACTTTATACTAGTTAATACCGGCAACATTTCTGTACAATCATTGACGGTAGGAAACAATATAAACTGCTATAAATATTTTGAAAATAATATTATAGGATGGTCCAAGAAGTATAAAGCATATATAAAATATGTTCACTAGACCATAAAGTTATGTTGAGGATATTCTTCAAAACAGAAAAGAACTATATTAAGAAAATGACTATTTCAGTAGTGATTAGACCTATGAAATAATGGTTATGACCTAAATATTCAGGAAAAAGGAAAGAGTGCATTACATTGGTTACAACAATTTACTGAAGATAGTTCAGCTAAGAAAATATTAAGGATTGTACAAGGAACAAATAGGTGCTAATATTTAAATAATGCCTTGCTCTAGAGCTAATTTTGTTTGTGGTGACTTTTTCCTTGAAATAACATTGGAGAACACTAGCATTGCCATATTCCATGGAAAACTAAACAGAAAAAGTATATGCACGTTAACAAGAACTGATAATTAATGGTTTTTGTAGACAAATATTGAAATTCATTTTATGGTATTTAATGCTAAAATTATGAGTAATATTACAGTAAGTTTAGAAAAGTGTTCTTTGTGTCATTTGCTATGCTGCCACTGAATTTTCAACAATTATGATAGTAAAAAATAACCAAACAGTTTTATTTTGGTTTCAGAATTGTATTGTTCAGATAGTCAGCTTTTCTACAAAAGTACTTGTTATTATCGTTCCCAATTTAGAAGAGTTAGATATTTAATAATAGAACATTTGTGTAGTTACCCTAGTACATAATTCTGCTTTCTAAAAATTTATTCAGCTCAAATTTCACAAGAGCCTACCTATATTTCTGAACTCTTTAATTTTTTACAGTTTTATGCTTATGTTGTGCATAGCACCCAGCAAAAAGAAATGCAATGATAACCATTCTGCCAAAAAAATATAGAAGAAATGTTGCTGTGAGCCCTAAAAATTGGCAAACCAAGTAGGATTTTATGATAGTTTTCATGCTTAATAATAATATGAAAACTGTAATAAAATGTTCCTGCATTTGATATCTTACTAATCTTGTATGTTTAATACTACCTGAAGTTATTAAGAACCATTTCCTTCTTTCCAGTGCTGCAGATGGTTCCTTTCTGCTCTTTCTCTCCTCTTCACCTACTCTTTGATTCCACACAAACTATGGTCTGACCTACCTGAGTCTTACAGGCATTTTCTGGAGACATTTTCCAGGAGTAACATTTATTTGGCTACAGATTGAGTCCTCGTAAAAGTAACATTTATTTAGCTATGGATTGAATCCTCATAAAAGGTACTGACCTCATCCTCCCTTTTCTTTCTCATTAAACTTCTCACATAAATTGCAAACTCTGAGAAGTCCCTATGTCCATTAATTCCTTCAGACAATATTATGTCCAATTAGAGTATGGTACAAACTTACTTTGGACACCATCAATGTAAAAAAAAATTAATGAGTTTTTCGAACATAAAATGAAAAAGAAATATAATATATAAAGTCCTCACTGTTATGAGGACTGTGGATCTTAGCATTTTGCTAGAAAATAACAGATAAATTGATTTTATTCAAATAAACTTTTGAAGTGTTCAATGTGCTTGGAAGGATTAAATTATATAATCTCTGTTGTATAGTGACTGATCTTGGGGAAAGAAATGTACACTTTTCAAGTTACATTTTTGAGTTGCATGATTGTTCTCAATTTTATGCTTACTTACTGTTATAAATTCAATGGATTTAAAAGGGATATTTATTATTTGACATTAAAATTTAGGAAGCAATTATGAATATAATATTTTTATTCTATTTTACCTTTTGGATTTTAAGTTCTCTGAAAATCATGGCCTTTTTTCTCATGTCACTTGCTGGCATCTTATTATCACATAACAATTATCCTCATTGCTGTTAATTTGATCACTTTATCTCATTCTGGGATTAAGGGGTTTATTTCTTCATATATATTCTAAAGGTTGATAGCATTACTTGATAGTAAGGAAGAAATTCCTACAAATCTTTTGGAGAACAATTAGTTGTAAATAGATTTTTAGTACTTCTAGTATATATGTATTTATATTTAAATGCACATTGTTGTCTTTATATCATAGATTATTAAGACATGTAATTTGTTTCCCAAATAGGATTTATCAAGTTTCAATGCTGGGAAGATTACCTAAAATTTTGACAGATTGTCCTTCATATCCTTTTCTGAACTCATCCAGAAAATAGCTTCTCACCTATTAGAAAATTTGCATGGCTCATTTGTATATGTCCACTTTTATAAATACTATCTAAGATACTATAAATTCATGCACTTGATAGGAAGTGTTGTCTTAGATAAATAAAGATGGAGCTGGATGGAGATGAATGGAGATGGAGGCCTCTGTCTGCTATCCCAGGCCACGTGGTTCCATCCTCCATTACTCGATGGATCTGGGGTCCAGGAAAGCGACAGATAGAAATCTCACTCACAGGCAGGCTTCAGGAAGTAACAGCTTTATTCATACCCTAGCCACCACATGTGTGTGACCTATATAATAACCAATTAAGCATTCAGCCATTCTTAGCTAGCCCTGCATCTTAACTTCTTTCAGCCATCTGTCCTCTGACCTCCAAGCTGGCAAAAGGCCAAAGACCTCAATCCCTCTAGACCAAGGCCTTATATCACCTTCCCCAGACCCCTCCCAGGAACTGGGCGGGGTCTGCAGGTAAAGTTACAGGTCATATTCGCTTAAGACTCCTCCCATCAATAGGTGGGTCTCAGGTAGATTAACCTAAATCCAGGGTGGGGTTACAGGAAGAATAGTAGAGAATCCTCTATCAGTGCCCATGGACACAGTATGTTCTCACAAAATTGTTCTGCAATTTTCTTTAACCTGTAGCTATAGAGATTCATTTTTTTGCTGTTCCTGAATCCTCAAATATGATTATTGATATAATTATGTTATTATGTAAGATAAATCTTATTTCTTTATTATACTAATAATTATTATTCTAAATATCAAGCATCATCTCCATAAAAATATTAACTCTAATTTTTTAAATTACAGGTCTTTTATGGCATTAAATCCAATTAGTAATATAACTGTGAAGAATTATTAGAGTTTGGGCATGAAATGGCATAAGGACAGGTAGATTAACTCTAACTGAGATTACAGCTGATGTTTTAAACCCTGCCAATGTGGGTTACTGCCATGTTGTTCTTACTAATTATAGTTTTTTCATTATTTTTTGAGTTTTGGTCCTATGAAGATTAAACAAGCATCTGTTATGCCATTAATAAACAAACAAAGAATCCCTCAATCAAGCTAGATGATATAATCATAGAAGTAAAGATGCAGAAATATTTGAGAGAGAATTTGTTATCCTGTTCCTTTGAAAGAGAAGATTGAGGGCAGTTTCCTAATTTAAGTTCTTTTATTTTCTCCCCATCTATAGCTTTTAAAAGTGAACCCCTAGACATGTATTTCATCCAAGTGATATGCTACATAGAATACTGAGATTAAAAATCAGCACTAACCTACATCACTTCTCACTTTTGAATTTTTGTTGGGTGCCACACACAGCTCTGTTTAGTACTTAATCCCAGCTCTCTCTCTGTCCAGGAATTACTCTATAAATGCTCAAAAATCTAATCAGGTGACTGCACACAGGGCAAGTGTCTGAATTCCTGTGCAATGTCTCCAGCTCCCACTTTTTTTTATAATTTTTATTTTAATTATGACAACAAAGATGCTAAGAAAGAAGACAAGGTAAAGTTACAGTGGAAGCACAATCACCCATACATAGAGCTCTCGGTAGTCCCCTTGATGATATCCCAGCCTTGAAATTTCAGCCAGAGAGCATTAAGAAAAAATCTTTTGTTTCTTTTTAGGCCAATATCATCTATGGTCAGGGTGGTCTCCTGGTTCTGAACTCAATAATCATTCCTGGTAGCCTTGGATGACCATATGGGATGCCAAGAATTGAACCTGAGTTGTTGGCATGCAAAGCCTTACCCTCTCCAGCACCCACTTTTTAATATTGATCTACAAAATAATGTTTCTTGTGCAT
>PVKC010043842.1:0-11698 GCA_004027635.1 Crocidura indochinensis | reverse complement strand
TATTGGTTAGAAAGAGTGCTCGGCCGCTCCGCTTCTCTTCGCGGCCACGCTCTTCTGGGGCGCCCGGAAATCAGCGCTATAGCCGGTTTTCAGTCTAATGGAATGTTCCTGGGTGTTTCAGCCCTAGGATGGACTTCTGGGAGATCGAGTCTTTTTTGGGGACCAGTTTGGTCCACTCCCACGAAGTCCAGAACAGCAAAGGACAAAGAAACACAAAGAAAAGACAAGACTCACAGTTCTTAGGAGTTGGCCCTACTGGGCAGGCGTGGATGCGGACAAAATTTCTTTTCTTAAAATTTTTCTAGTCAGGTTTTCTGTTTCCTCTTGTGTTATTTTGGTAGTTTATATGATTTTAAGAATTCATCCATTTATTTTAGGTTCTTGAGCTTGGTAATATAAAGTTGTTAATATTAACTTCTTATGATCTTTTGCATCTCCCAATTTCATCCATGTTGCAGCAAATTGCACTATTGAATTATTCCTTACAGCTATGTAGTATTCCATTGTGTATACGTATCCCATCTTCATGATCCACTCATCTGTTTTAGGACATTTAGATTGATCCCAACTCTTAGCTATTGTACTAAGTGATGCAATTAATAGCAGTGTACATATATCTATTTGGATGAATGTTTTACTGTCCTAGGGATAGTTATGCAAAAGCAGGCTTGCTGAGTCATATAGAAGTTTGTAATTTATTCATCTCATCTCTAAATTTATTTATTTGGGGTTTTTATCTTTTTTTATTCTTGATGAGTCTAGAAAAGGATTTGTAATTTTGTCAGTCTTGTATGCTCTTTCAAAAGAACCAAATCTGGTTTCTTGACCCTTTGTATTGTTTTCTATGTCATTTATTCTTGCTCTACCTTTTTTGGGGAAAGTTTACTAAACTATTTATTTCCAGTTTAGCATCCTGTTGATTTTGTTTGCTGAGCTTACATAGCTTTTAAAAATGTTATCTAAACTGGGCTGTGCACGTTGGGGCTGGAGTGGTGGCCCAGCAGAAGCGCATTTGCCTTGCACGCTTCTGACCTAGGACGACCATGGTTCAATCCCCTGGTGTCTCAAGCCCCAAGCCAGGAGTGATATCTGAGCGAATAGCCAGGAGTAACCCTGTGCATCACCGGGTGTGGCTCCCAAACAAATGAACAAACAAAAACTACAGTGAGTTACAAAGTTATTCATAGTTGGGTTTCAGACAATGTTTCAGGACTACCGGTGTCAACCTCTCTCCAGCAATGTTCCTAGAGTGTATCTCATGCCATCACCACTTGCCAGAGTCTGTTCCCAGCCTGCCAGCTAATTGGCCCATTTTTTGATTTTGGTTATTAAAGTTTGGGTCTGGCTTGGATATTTATTTCTGTCCTTTCTTAACACCACCAATGAATCTGTGACTGCTTGGCATCTGTCCCCTATCCTTTCATATTTGTGTTTCTCCTCCTCCACTCAATTTCTTTCTCTTCACTATACTCTGGGACCTACAATGTTCTAAATCACCCTCATCTAAACCATTGCATTTATTCATGCAGTAGCTATAAATACCACATATAAGTGATATCATTCTGTATTTATCCTGCTTATTCTAGCTTGTTTCATTTAACATAACATCTCCCAATTCCATCCATGTTGCAGCAAATTGCATTATTGAATTATTCCTTACAGCTGTGTAGTATTCCATTGTGCATACGTATCCCATCTTCATGATCCACTCATCTGTTTTAGGACATCTACATTGATCCCAACTCTTAGCTATTGTACTAAGTGATGCAATTAATAGCAGTGTACATATATCCATTTGGATGAATGTTTTACTGTCCTGGGGATAGATATGCAAAAGCAGGCTTGCTGGGTCATATGGAAGTTTGATTCTGAGTTTACCGAGAATCCTTCATACTGTTTTCCATAGGAGTTGGACCAGGTCCTGCTCTACTTCTGATTCTCTCCCGTCTTCTTGCTTTTGGGTTCATTTATTGTTATTTTTCTGTTTTCTCTAGATGGAATATTAAATAATTGAATCTTTGTCCTTTCTTCCTGGTGTTCTTTTGGCTGGCTGTAAACTTTCTGGTTAAAGATAGAGGAATAGTACGGTGGTAGGATACTTGCCTTGTATGCAACTGTCCTGGGTTCAATTCCCAACATCCTACATATTCCCCTGAGCCTTCCAGGAGTAATTTCTGAGTACAGAGCCAGGTGTAACTTCTGAGATTTTCCAGGTGTGACCCAAAAACAATACAAAAACCCCACAAAAATCTTTCTTTTTAGTACTTCTTTTGTTGTGTCCCACATGTTCTAGTAGTTGGTATCTTCATTTTTATTTATTTCAGAAATATTTTGATTTCTCCCTTGATCCAATTTTCATTTAGCAGTATGTTTATTTGTTTCCAGGCATTTAATCTTTTTTCACATTACTTTTATGATTGATTTCTGCTATTGAGTCCTTGTAATTTTAGAAGAAACTTGGTGTAAGTTCTATTTTTGTGATTTTGTGGATGTTTGAATTATATCCAGCAGTGCTGGATAATGTGCCATGTGCAGTGGAGGGAGAATATATATTCATTTTGGAGAGATTTGAGGGTCCTAAATATGTCTATTAACCCAATTTTTCCAATTTTTCATTTAGGGCTCTTGCTTTTTTATTGACAAGCAAGAGCCTGGTTGATCCAGTCAGGAGAGTTATATTTTGAAGCTTCCTACTACTTTTGTGCTATTAATGTATCTCCTTAGGTCTATTATCAGTTGCTTGGCAAACTTTGCTGCTCTTTTATTTGATGCATATATGTTTATGAGAGTTAAGTTCTCATGATCTATAGTTCACTTAATGAATATGTAATTTCTTTTCCTATTTTCTTCTTTAGTTTGATGCTATTTGGTCTGAAATCAGTATTTTTCCCTGCTTTTTTATGTGTACAATTAGCCTGTCTTAACCATTCACTTTAAGTTTGTGTTTATAATGGGACTTTGTGTGTTTTCTGTAAGGGAGAGAATGTTAGGTTTTGCTTCTTGATCTAACTTGCTACTCTGCATGATTTTATGGAAAGGTTAATTCCATTGATGAATTATTCAAATTAAGGGATTAGTTGCCTTGTGGAGTTTGATGCTAGTACTATGTAGTGCTTCTTTTTATCTGTGGCCTTTCTGTGTGTTTGCCAGGGCTGAATTAGATTCCAAATATGTCCTCAGATGCTTTTTAAGAATTCTTTTTTATGAGGAGGGGACACAACTGGTGGTGCTTAGGTCTTTCTCCTGGCTTGTTCTAAGAAATAATTCCCAGTAGAGCTTGGAGAACCATATGGGTTGCTGAGGATTGAAGGCAAGCACTGTCTGTCTGCTGTACCATCTCTCTGATTCTCCTAAGAATGTTTTGTCATTAATTCCACTCTGAGTTACAATTTTTCTAAACTGAAGATTATTGGGTGGAAATTATTTTTATGCAATATTTTGTATATGTTGTTCAATTATTTTCTTGCTTGCAGAGTTTTGCTGAGAAATGTGTTGTGAATATGACGGTTTTTCCTTTTTATGTGACGTGGGTGATTTTTTGTTTTTATATGTTGTAATACTTATTTTTTTAAAAAAATATATCACTGAGATAGAGTGAAAAAGTTGTTGATTACAAAAGACTGAAAACAACAACAACGATGGATAGGAACCTCGAGAACCTAGAGACTCTATCCTAGACCCTGACCTATAACCCACGCAAGTACCAAGACCGCTACCTACAGTGACCTGATTTTCTCACGCACAACCGAGAGGAAACTTTCCTGACGTCACAAAAAAGCCTTTGGGATGGTGTAATGAGAATATATGGAGCCAGAGGTTGATCCCATGATGATATGTTTTAAGGATGGAGAAACCCTGAATCTCTTAGGCCACGGGAATTCCCTTTTTTCCCCAACGTTTGCTGTGCCTATGCAAAAAAAAAAGTGGGGGGAATGCCAAACCCTACCACTCCAGCACCCATACTTTTTCTTGTTTTGTTTTGTTAGTTTTGGACTTTATTTTTCCTCTCTTTTTTCTTCCACTATTCTCTTTCTTTTTCACTCTTGTGGTTATTAGTTAGAGATTTATTCTTATTTTTATTTGCTGGGTCCATTTTTTTTCCTTTTATCTTTCATTTTTTCTTTTCTTTTCTTTTTTCTCTCTTCTTTCTTTTTTTGGTAGTTGTCACCAAATTTTTTCTCCGTTTTTTCTTATCCTTTTTATTTCCAATGACGGTGGAATAGATACTCAAAACAAGCTGCAAAGTGGAGACCAGTTGTACTAACATTCTGGGGGGTAAAGGAGGGAGATATGGGATGCATATTGGGAACAGGGGTGGAGGGAGGACAGCACTGGTGGTGGAAATGCCCCTCATTCAATGTCACTATGTACCATAAATGATGAAGTGTAAGATTTGTAATGCACTTTGGCCACAATAAAAATTAAAAAAAAGAAAAAGTTGTTGATAACTGAATTTCAGTCATACAATAAATAGTCCAACACTCATTCTTCACTAATGTTCATTTCCAGCCACTAGTTTCCCAGTTACCATCCTATTCCTCACTCCACTCCCAGTCTGCCTCCATGGAAGACTTTTCTCTCTCTCTCTCTTTCTCTCACTGTCCGTTTAAGCACTGTGGTTTGCAATACTATTACTGAAGGAATATTGTGCATATCTCTTTACTTCCTTTTACTTTCCAGTCTTATCCAGAGCGATAATGTCCAACTATTGTTGTCATAGTGGTCCCTTCTCTGTCTTAGCTGCACTTCCAACTGATTATTTTAATTGCCTTTGAGTATTATTTTCATGCCATGCTTTTTTTATATCCCGCAAATGAATGAAATCATCCTATGTCTGTCTCTCTCCCTCTGTCTCATTTCACTCAGCATGATACTCTTCATATACTCTCATATATAAGCAAATTTAATGATTTCATTTTTCCCAACAGCAGAATAGTATTCTATTGTGTAACATGATTTCTGTCTTTACCCATGTCTTCTTGGACACTTGGGTTGTTTCCATATTCTGGCTATTTTGAAGTTGTTGCAGTGATCATATGAGTGCAGATGTCTTTTCTGTATTGTGTTTTTGAATCTGCAGGTAGAATGGAAGCTCAATTTCTAGTGTTTTTATGAAAGTTCATATTGTTTTCCAAAAAGGCTGGGCCAGACTACATTCACTCTTGCTGTGAATGAGAGTCCCTTTTCCCCCAGCATCCATGCCAGCTCTGGTTGTTCATGTTCTTCTGCATGTGTATGTGAAGATTTGCTTCTGTCTTACAGTTGTAATGACTCTGTCTCTATCTTTGGTTCTTGCCATTTTGATTATAAAATGTCTTAATGTTTTATTTGTGTTGACTCTTGTTGGTACTCTTCAGGCCTCTGCTACCATTGGTCCATCTCATTCTTGAGGTTGGGGAAATGCTCTCCAATTATTTCTTCAAGCAGTCTTTCTTTTCCTCTCCCTCTCTCCTTTCTTTATGGAATCTATCATTTTGAAATCATTCCTCTTGTCATTGCCAATTATTTCACATATATTCTTTTCACTTTTTATTCATTCTCCTTTCTATTTCCTCTTCTCTCTTGCTGGATTTATTTATTGTATGTATCTTTGAGTGTACCAATTCACTTTTTCAATTCATGGAGATTGCTTCTAAGGCTTATTATGGTATTTTTAAGTTCTCTTCTATTTGGATGGCTTCTTTCATCTTTTCCATCAAGCCCTTTTCAAGTTTATTGTCTCTTTGAATGTGATTTTCAGATTGTTAAGATGACATGATTGTTTTCCTCAAATCTCCTCTGTTATATTAGAGATGTCGGATGTGATGGCTCATGCCATGGTTTTTTTTTTTTTGTTGTTGTTGTTGTCATGTGTTAGTCTCTGTGTTATTTCTTTGTCCTATTATCTTAGATGTCACTTTCACCATTGATTAAGATATGGTTGGATCAGCACCGTTTATGTCCAGAAAATATATTTGAGGTTGGTACTGAAAGTGGACAAGTGTCTGAAACATCCTGGGACTTTTGCTCCAGTAGCAGTTGTGCATAGGCTCCAAGTTTTTATGATGTTAGAATATAGTGATGAGTACACAAGAGACCTTGTTATTTGACAACTTATACCATTTATTTTTATTTCTTTACTTTTTTGTTTATTGGGCTACATGTCGCTGTTTTCAAGCTTTATCCCTAGCTCTGCATTCAGTGATCACTCCTGGTGGGCTCATAGGACCATAGGGGATGGCAGGGATCACACCTGGGTAATTCACATGTAAGGCAAGTGCCATACTCACGATACTATATCTCTCTTGTTCCATCCTAAGCCACTTATAATACAATTATATGTACTAGGGATGTAGCTCAACGGTATAAGACTTACACTACATGAGCAAAACCCTGGATTTGAGCCTTGACTCCCCAAACATACAGTATTATAATATAGTTGACTCCAAGGACTATTTATGAAATTAAAATGACTGAAAAAGGGATACAAATACACAAATACTATTCTATACCATTCATATCTTAGCACAAATTTGAGATACTTTAAAGTTTACATTTGATACTAAAATGTTTAATTTTAGAATGCAATTATTGCTAATAGAAGTCTCTTTGTACCCATTTCGTTAGATATTAGAGGAATAGTATCCACTTTCAAAACTCATAGAATGACTATCATAAGAAAACAGCTCGATGATGTTTTATTATCTGTTCAATCAAGGCAGTATAATATCTGACTCAATTCCATTATTACAATATCAATACACTGCTATTACAGTATTGAGATTCTGGTGTTTTATTTCACACAAGGAATAAATTTAGGAAAGTATATAAGGAAATAGAATTATTTTGCTATCCACTGATAATGCCTAAGATTGTTCTGTTGCCTTCAATACACTACATATTTACCCCCTTTCCCTTCATCTTGATCCTTGCCCAATGAAGTAAAAGCATAGCAGGGTGATGGGATGGGTTGGATATTGTTGCAGCAGTTTAATTAACCAGATTTTTTTTGTGGCTAGCAAGTAAGAACAGCATGTGGACCACCAGATGTCTTTACAGTTACAGCCCTTTATTTACTGTGAACATTGGCATATCTCTGCAGGCTGACTTTCTAATGAAACCAGCAGCAACAACAGTAATGTATTCAGTAGTAGTCTCCCAACAATAACCACCTGAACTTGACAGCAGTCCAACACACTCATGACCTGCATGAAGTTACCCAAGCTGTTTTATATATTATATAAATATCAGTATATTATTATGCATGTTATATAACAATATATAAATATATACACATATATTACTGTTTCCCTTTACTCTAGCCATTTCTACTATCTCATTATGCGTTATTTAAGTAAACGTTTTTGGAATTTCCCAATTGGATCAATTAAGTCTCTGTGGATAAGGGATCAATCAGAGTTCTTAATTATTTGGACCCGCCATCTTCACTTTCTACCTAGCAAAGCAATGGGAGGGAAGGAATGAAATGTGAAATAGATGTAAGTATTTTTTCTAAAAAATCTTCTGAATACAAACCACAGCATGGTAGTGTGACATCTTTAAAAATTAACATGGTATACACCCCCAAATTAACATGGTATAATTTAAATGAACTTTTAAATTAAGCAAGAATTAACTGCATGTCTGTTGGCTCATTGTCTTAGACATTAAAATACATTTATAAATAAGATAGTTCATGATTCAAATAGCTCATTCACTCTTTGAAAAATTAGAAGTATCATGGGAGGAGGAGTTTTAGACTATATATGGCTGGATCTTAAAGGATTGAATAAAAGTTTATAGGGTAGACAGAAAAGAAAAGGCTTCCATGTAGAAGGAGTAATACGTGCAAGACAAGAATGTAAAATGATAGCTCAAATGCATTCAGGAGGTTCCTGGGGCACTACTGAGAACAACCCCTGAACACAGAACTGGGAGTTTCACAAAATACCTCCAGGTATTCCTCCCAAAAGTGTGAAATGAAAAGATGGTTTGAGAAATGATAAGCGCATAGTGAGGGAAATAGAGGATGAAAAGTGGCCAGAGATGATACTGGAAAGGTGCAAGAGCTGGTTCACAGAAAAATTAGGAAACTATTGAATTTCTTTTGTTTTAGAACCACCCCCAATGGTGGTTGGCGCCTGCTGAAGGTTTTGTGCTTGGGGTTACTCTTGGAAGTACTCTGGGGATCATGAATATTGAGGATCAGATCCAAACTTCCTGTGTACAAAACATATGCTCCAGCTACTTGAGTCATTCCCCCAACTCTTAATTTTGTATGTTTTGTAGGCCTAACAAAACCCAGATGTTCTAGAACTACTTCTGAGTCTGTGCTCAGTGTTCATTTCTGGTGTTGTTTGGACTGGGGACTGAACTTGGGCTCCTAGATACAAGGCATGCACTACTGTCTATTGAGCTATTACTAGTCTTCCTTAGTTTCAACTGATTGAGAAAACATTAGCTTATAAGAATGGAAATGTTAAAAAAAGAATGTACTGGTAAATGTTTATATTTTATGGATATGATATTGCCACTCTATACCAATCAACAACATTCTAATGTCTACAGGCCTATTCCTTTCCACTGCTGCCCTCCATAGGAAATCTCAGAATTTTGTCAGAATCTAAGGGTTTGTTTCATTGGACATTGTCTATCCCCTTGTTTTGCTTCTATGGACCACATATCAATGAGATTAATCAGAATTTGTCTTTCTCCTGATTTATTTTGCTTAGCATGGCATCCTCCAATTTTGTCAATCGAAAAGACTAAGACTTTATATGTTCTTATAACTAAATAGTATCCCAATTGTGTATGTATATTATACCTTACTTATTCATTCATCTGTCCTTGGGCACTCTATTTCCAGAGTTTGCCTTTTGTAATTATCATTACAATGAACATAGGTATACATATATTTTTAGATTAATGTTTTTGTGTTCTTGGCATCGATACCTAAGTGTAGAACTTCTGGGTCATACTGTGTATCTATTTTTAATTTTCTGAGAAATACCCACACTCTTCGCCCCAGAGGTTGACCAGTTTACATTCCTATTTTGAAACACCTCATCCTTCCACCAAGAAACAAATAAAGAGATTTCCCTTTTCACCAAATTCCCTCCAGCATTTTGTTCTTTTCTGTGTATTTTGATATAGGTTATTTTTTCTAGTGTGAGGTGAAAACTCCTCATTGCTTTGATTTGCATTTCATTTTAAATCAGTAATGGTGAGCATTTTTTCACATGCCTATTAGCCATCTATATGACATTTTTATTGTTTGTTAGGGCTATATGCAGCAGTGCTCAGTGGCTACATCCAGCTCACTCGGAAGTTGCTCTTGGTGATGTTCAAAGATGCAGTAGCAGTGACTGAACCTGGACATGTGGAAGGCACAGCCTACACACCAGCTGATAGAACTTTTTCTCTGATCCTTCAGGGGTCTCAAACTCAATTTACCTGGGGGCCGCAGGAGGCAAAGTCGGGGTGATCCTTGAGTGCAAAGTCAGTAGTATGCATTGAACATTGGGGGGTGTGACCCAAACAACTAAAACAAAACAAAACAAAAAAAGATTCCTCTAGGGAAGGGCCACAAAATGTTGTACGGCTGAGCCGCAAGTTTGAGACTTTGGAGAAATGCCTTTTCAGCTCTTTCCCTCATTTTTAAAGGAATTGCTTCCCCCCTCTCTCTTCCTTTTTCTTTCCCCTTTTTCTCATGAAACTTATATGTGCTATTGCTGAGACAAACCCCATCCCTAAAACCTTTCCTTTTGCTATATAGACTTGTAGAACTCTTGTACTAGTTAGTTCTATTATATACAAGTATTTTTCTATATTTATCTTATTCTATATTTATCTTATTTTTATATTTATTGTGTCTAAAACATCAGTTTAACAACTATTCAGAGAACTTAGTTGTTTTCTTCAAGAGCAACAAAATCATTACTTGCTTTTCATAGCTGGAACTAAAGATCTCATTTAAGAGTTCATTCCACCCCTCCTCCAGAAAGGTACTCTCAACTAATGATTAATTCACATGCTCACATCTCAAGATCTGCACTCATAGTGTTAAAATAATAGCTTTCTCAAGTTGTATCCACTAATATTTAAAAAATATTCCT
Source organism: Crocidura indochinensis (assembly GCA_004027635.1). Classification (NCBI taxonomy): domain Eukaryota; kingdom Metazoa; phylum Chordata; class Mammalia; order Eulipotyphla; family Soricidae; genus Crocidura; species Crocidura indochinensis. Next base: position 1,604 of record PVKC010043842.1, on the reverse strand, counting down.
ATGTCTTACAATTCATCTTAGACACTTTTTAATGTTTTTGTTTTTTTTTTTTTTTGTTTGTTTTTTTTGTTTTTTGTTTTTGGGTCACACCCGGCAGTGCTCAGGGGTTACTCCTGGCTCCATGCTCAGAAATTGCTCCTGGCAGGCACGGGAGACCATATGGGGCACCGGGATTTGAACTGATGACCTTTTGCATGAAAGGCAAACGCCTTACCTCCATGCTATCTCCCCGGCCCCAGTTAGACACTTTGTTAACTTCCCATCATAGCAAACAAATTTCAACTGACTTCTTCCATGTTTCCCCTTCCCAGTCCTGGGTAACTTAGATGGAATTAGAATTGATAGCCTATAATACGGCCTTTCATAAAAGCTGTCTGCTGCTAAATAGCTCTTGCCAACACGTTTACTTATAAAAACAGGCACCTCTATGGCAATATTTTATTCCAGTGATGTTTTTTCCATTCTACCAGGACAAGCCAGACATAGAATCACTTTGGTTGGTGGCTCTTAGTATAAAGAAGGCAACTGTTCAGCTTTACATTTTTTGGTCTTGTCTCTTGACTAAGAACCCCAAGTTGCACTATTTTTAACACATCAAAGATATATCATTTTTATGAATAAGGAAGAGGGTAGCACTTGAAGGGCCTCACTTTTTGGTTTTTAAATTTGAAAATATTACTAATTTTTCAGCAACTTTTCATTTGTTTCTGGGTGGAAGGATGCGGTATTTCAAAATACTGAATTTTAGAACAATTTGTTTTTACACAAAGAAGTTTGTATATTTAATATCAGTGGGAAGATGATGTACAGAATATAAAACAACAGAAAGAACAAGGAAGGAATAATATAGATGTTTCTTAATTAAGGAGAATGAATAATTTTGGTTAAACCTGGACTCATTGTGACCCCCAGTAATTATGAGGATAGTAAGTTGAGAATGGAACAAGATATGACATAGTAATAACTCTTAAAATTAATGCCCTAATGCAGCAGAGATTCATTTATCTCTGGACCTAGTGACAATCTGAGAGATTAAATGGAGAAATTTATCTCTTGGATAGTTGGATTATTAAGAAGATGGAGACATCTTCAGAAATCGTACTTTTTTTGTTTTTGTTTTATTTTGTTTTTTGTTTTTTTGGGGGGGGGGGTCACACCCGGCAGTGCTCAGGGGTTACTCCTGGCTCCATGCTCAGAAATTGCTCCTGGCAGGCACGGGGGACCATATGGGGCAACGGGATTCGAACCAATGACCTTTTGCATGAAAGACAAACGTCTTACCTCCATGCTATCTCCCGGGTCCCAGAAATCGTACTTTTTTGAACAACTGTTTCAAACATGGTTGATGTAATATGGCGAAAAGGAATTTCAGCATTTTTAAAAACAATATAATTTTCCATATCAAAATTATAGATTCCATTTGCCCACAACCCACTCGCCAAACTTGCCATAGAGCCCTGACCAATTACAATGAATGCAGAAGCAGAATTTCCTATACTTGATAGAGAGGAAAACCAGAAATTAATGATCATTATGCTGCCTTCACATAAATACTTGCCTGATGTTCCTTCCTCATCATACAAGTTCTTGTGTCATAAAAAGTA
>PVKC010043841.1:0-11698 GCA_004027635.1 Crocidura indochinensis | reverse complement strand
CCAGGCCTGGCCTTGCCTGTATAAAATGCCTTATCTGAATAAGTATTTACTTTTCGGTCTAACTTCTTTCACTTGGCATGGCCTCTTTTGCTTCTAGATGTGGGCTAGCCCAACCTAGGGTTCAGCTTTCCTTAATGCCGAAGATTATTCTGCTGTGCATACATACTGCAGCCCCATTTTCTCTCATTGAGCTTCTTAGGGTATTAGCAGATCTTGGCTCTTATTTATTGTCTTTACAATAAACAGTGTTAAGGGGTCTCCAGGGCTATACTTCTCAATGCTCCTGCGGGCTATGGGGTGCCAGAGATAAAGCTTGTGTCCTCACACATATAAGCCATGTTTTTAGCTCTTGGAGCTGTCTCCCCAGCCCTTGCCAGTATTTTGTGTGCCTTCAGCCCAAGGGTCGCTTATGGCACCCAGATTTCAAAATTCCAAACACCACTTTCTCCCCCTTTGCCAAAACTCAGCATTGCGGGATAAGCTCTTAGATTTCCTGGAGTTACTCAATGTCCCTCACAGCATAGCTGGTACCTTGCTCCTTTCCACACATGCCCTGGCCCCTCTAGCCACACATGCCCTGGCCCCTCTAGCCAGATAGCTCCACTCACTGCTCTCACACAATGCCATAAAGCAGTGGATCTTCTAAGTCTGTCTTCTCAAAACTGATGCATCTCCCCACGTTCACACTGCAGGGTCTGGGGAAGAACCCATTTCTGGCCTCTCCCGGCTTCTCCATATGTTGGCTTGCCACCACTTCCTCCATCTTTCCAAGCCAACAAGAGTGTGGCCCTGACCTCCTAGCTCCTTAAAGGACTTCCATTTTCCCACTACCTTCTCTGATTCCCCTCCTTCTGCCTCTTCCATTTCTAAGATGTATGTGATGATGTTGGGTGCTGGGAAATCCAAGGATCTCTTCCCATCTTCAAAGTTAGCTGCTGTGGAATAGTGATAGTCACTGGCCTCATGAGTTCCTGTTTGTCTTGTTTGATGACATGCTTTAGTATCATTCCCCTTCCACAGTTTGACTGTAATTGAAGAGCACTGGTTTTGAGCTGATGGGTTTCTGTTTGTGCAGTCTTTGCATCTTTTCCCCTTTTACTTCCAGGCCTGGCATCTTGGCCCTGCTGTGTGTACTCTTCTCAGCAGGCACTTCCTGTTCAGCTTCTGAGTTTGAGTCTCCCACTTTTGAAGGCTTTTCCTAGGCAGAGTTATAAAGGTTTCTTTCCAGAGTTCTTCTGGTAGTGTTTTTTGGAATGACTCCCAAGCACTGTTCAGGGAAGTCTGGGGCCAAACCTGGTGATATTCAACCAACTAAGCATAGTTTAATACTCACACCCCAAGATATGGCACTACTTGGAATTTAGCTCATCACTTGATCAACTTCAGCAATGCTTGAAGGCTTTTGGCCATATACCTGTCAGTGTCAGGGTGTTATCTGGTGCCAGTAAGCAAGCCAGTATTTCATGCATGTGTATGCACATTCTGATCACTATCCTACCTCTTGAGCCCTTTAGTTACAAATAAAAAGTTTTGAGGAACTGGAGGAATTGTGCAGCAAGAAGAGTGGCCAATCTCGAGCATGATTCCTGGCACTCCATATGGTCCCCCAAGCACTGCCAGAAGTGATTTCTAAGCACAGAGACAAAAGTAAGCTCTGAACACTGCTGGGTGTGGCTGCAAAAAAAGTGTGAGTTTTTATTTTTTATCTATTGGGAACTTCAGGGTTCCTGTAAAACATGTCTCTGATTTTTTTTTCTTCCCTCATTTAACACCATTGTTGATTGTTCCATGATGTGAAATGCCTCCTTTTCCTGCATGCTGCATTCCTTGGATCTTGTTTCTCTCTGCGTCAACCATTGTTTGTTTACCTGTAACACTGTCTGAACAAACAGGCTTTGTAAGTTGGAACATCTGCCCAGACAAGCCACTCTTCTTCCTTTTCCTCCTTTATTTTGCTGAGCAGGCATTTCCAGAATGCCTCCATTGTGACCATACCTGAACAGAGTGTTCCCTGTCCTCAAGGAGCACAGTTTTACTGGGTGCTGTAGACATACATGTGACTTAGATGTGCATATTCAGAGAGTTAGAAAGCAGAAAATAAGGGCATTTGTGTACTTCCTGGAGGAGGTGAATCCTGAAAGAAGAGCATTAGCAAGGCGGCCATAGTCATGAAACCTACAGGGTCAAGTGTGCCAATATGAAGAGGATAGACACAGGCTGGGCCACATGTGGGTTGATATCTGTGTATGAGGGATGAGATATGACAAACCTTTAAGCTGTGGACTGGAGTAATAGTATAGCAGGTGGGTTGCCTTGCACACTCCTGACCTGGGTTCAATCCCCAGCATCCATATGGCCCCTCGAGCACAATCTGAGTACAGAGCCACGAGTAAACCCTGAGCACCACCAGATATGTAACCCAAAAACGAACACGCAAAAAAGGCCTTTAGATTGATTGCACATGGTTGAGGGCAGATGGTATAATAGCAAGGGATAATTCAACCTAGAAATTCAGGTGGAAAGTAGGGTGGGTAGGTGAAATGGAAAGGAAGGAAGATATGGCGAACTCCATTTTGGGTATACTGAGTCACAGATGTCTTCAGGTCAACCAAGCCAGTAATGGGCACATTAAACCAGACACCTGGGCCATGGAAAGGTATATTTGGTAAGCTGAATGTGTTCATGGAGCCAAAACTTGCCAGGAGAGAGAATTAAAGTACCCAGAAAAATGTCAAATGGTCATGATTGTGGATGGTTACTAAAAGTCATTTTTCCCAAAATGGTTTCAAGTGACATTTCAAAAGTACTTCCTAGGGCCTTTGCTGACTGAATGAATATGCACATTTATAACTGGAAGGAAAAACAAAAAGTGTTAGAAATAAGATCAGGAGGATTGAAACGAATGGAAGTAGAAATTATCATTTCTATGCTAGCTACCATTGATCTTCATGACATTACTTTTGATGGAATTGCATGGATTGTCTTACTGAGTTGCTTTTGATGGGACTGCACGAATTACCTTACTGTAAGCTAGGCCAAGAATCACTATAGAGCAGGAAGATGATACTCTGAATGTGATAAACTTTCCAAATTTCAATGCTTCCCATGCTTCTATCTTAAAATGTTAGGCTCTCTTTTTCTGTCTCCATCATACCTGGCAACATTGGGGTGACCAGTTCTAGCAGTACTCAGGGAACCAAACAGTACTGGGGATGGAACCCAGGGTTCCCACATGCAAAGCCTACACTTAGGCCTTTTAAATTGTCACCCTCACCCAAAATAGTGACATTTTTCTTCACAGCTTTGTGAAAGAATTTTACTTCTCATATGTAAAGATCTCGTTTCCTGAGCATATGTGACAAGATGAAAAGCTTAGTTTACATTTCCTGCACCCCTTTCCTGCACCCAAATGGTAATGGAAAGTTTCCCCAAAAAGGTGGGATTAGCATTGGAATATTATATGACTATAAATCAACTATCAATTACTTTAAAAATTGCAGTTCATATAAAACATAAAAAACTTTAAAAATATAACCAGCTCAAAAAGAAAAAGACAAATGTCTGGGGTTGAGCCATAGTACAATTGTTAAGGTATTTGCCTTAATTCCCAAACATCCTACCTTGCCCCCCAAGCACCATCAATGGTAATTTCTGAGTACAGAGCCAGAAATCACCTCTGAGCATCACCAGATGTGACCCCAAATAAATAAAATTTAAAAAGTTTTCAGTTGCGGAAATCAAACTCAAAAATAAGTATTAACTTCAGTTGCTCAAACTCGGGAAAATTCTCTCCAGAGAGAAGTGGTGAACAGTTGTCAGAATCCCCTCTGTTTGCTTTATGAAAGGCTGTGGGTGCTTTTGACTGCTCACAGGAGTAACATCATTCAAAAGGCTCATGAAACCTCTACAGCTTAGCGATTTCTGCCCCTCCTCCCAAGACCCACAGAAATGCTTTTCTTCTCTAGCTGCCTTCCTTCAGTACACTATTTCTGTTTTTGACATTGAACTTTCCCCAAGCCACCTGTGAAATTTACCATGGCCAAGTTGAGGATCAAGGGGATGAAGAGCCTCCAGAGGCCCCTCTTGAGATGTAGGGACCCAAGTTCTGCCATGGACAACTCTCTTTCCTGGAAGAAGGAAAGTTGTGAATAAACATCTTTCTTTCCAACTAAGCAATCCAAGAAATGCTTTTATTGGTTTATTGAGGGCCACAGCCAGTGGTGTTCAAATCCATGCTGGAGGCTGAACCTGGGCCTATACTCCAGCCCTTTGAATTCTCTCACTGGCCCTAGATAAACGTTTTCAGCCAGGCAATGCGTCTTTCTACAGTGCCACTATGGAAGTAATGGCTAAGTGAAAGCTAAAATTGGTTGTCATTTCAGGATTGTGCCCCCCACAAGGCACAACTGTGGTAAATGTAACAAAATTAAAATAACAACTTACATTCTCTTGTGTCAGAACTGTTTTTATCCCTGGTGTGAAATCAGAGATTTTTTTCATCTCAACTTTGTCCTTTAGCGTTTTTTCAAATGTTACTTTGTGCTATTTTTAATCCTGGGAAAATGCACATGATTGCCTTTTTAAAAAAAATCTTCATGCCTAGTAGGAATCTGAGTTGGTGCCATGCCAGAATACTGATAAAGTACCAAATAAAGGAAGACCCCTCCACTCCCCAGAACCTGGACTGGGCAGCTGGAGATCTGGTTTGTTTGGATTTTGTTTTAGTTTTTGGGCCACACCCAGTGGCATTCAGAAGTTACTCCTAGCTCTACAATCAGGAATCATTCCTGGAAGGCTTGGGTCATTGTAGAAGTGTGGATAAATCCTCACTTCCCAATCCTGAGAAAAAGGTGGAATCAAGTCTGGAAGAGGGCCACTGCAGGAAATCTTCCAAAGCAGAGAGATGAAGGACCTTTTCACATGTGAAGAGAGAGTAAAACCTGCAGGGACCCATCCCTGAGAAGATAGAACCATCCCATGGGTAGAGAATAGGTTGGGGAAAGAGCCTTTCCAGAGGTTCTTCCTGTCCTGGTGGGTTTTTGATAGGTAAAAGTGGAGTCACAGTGGTTAAGGGGGAAGTCTGATATGCTATACCCGATTTAAGATTACTGAAATTAATAAAATGCAGAAATATGAGAAAGGAGCTAAAGGAGTGTTTGTATTTTACATAGGCACAGTAAAAACAGGAAATTAAAAAGAAAAAATTAGCCTTAGAGCAGGGTGGTCTTTCCCAGGAAGCATCTGATCACACTTTCAACTGCAGACTTCAGACAGTCTTAAATTTGCCTAACCCCAGGGATTATTTTCTTTTACGTCTCTGGAAAAGTTCTCCTTATGGTGGTTATTGTAATCAGGCTATGTAATTAAAATTCTTGGGTTTTTCATAGGCCCTATGCCATAGTCAGGATGTCACGAAGCATGTCCTGGTTTTGTGTCGTCATAAGGGTAGGAAGAAGCCTGTCCCAGTTGCAAATGATTGTCAGGATGGTTTGGAAGCCTACCTGGGTTCTGATGATGGGACCCAAAGTTCAGGAGTATAATGGCATTCTCAGAGCAACTGAAGCTTATGTCAGGTTATTATGACAAATGTTCAGGGTAAAAGTTCTACCTGTAACATTTAAAATTTGGAGTTCCTATCCCTAATAGACAGGAACTCCTCTTGCATAAGATTTCCCCCCATTTTACTGTGTCTATGCAAAAAGGAAAAGGATAATGCCACAAGGTGCTATTGAGGCACTAGGGGATTATGGTTAAATTGTAGTATCTATCTCTCAGTTAATGTCATGCTCAGTAATCCCTGATACATAAATCTCATAACAACACTGTTCCCCCTGGAAATACATATAGAGAAATACACATTTCCCCTGCTATTTTCTAAGTCTTAGGTGGGTAGAATCTGGACTACTGCTTCAGTCAACTGTCAGTTGATGGCAGCCAGAGAGTCGGTGGGAATGTTCTGTAGCTGCTGGCTGGAATCAAGGGCATAGATAGGCCCTTGATCCAAGGTCCACTCAGAAAACTGATTCTGGTTGTGGGATTCTGGTCATGGCCAACATCCATGGTGATGAGAGGCGGAAAGGGGCGGGGCAGTGCCCCAGGTCACAAGGAGTTTAGAGCTGTAGGGGTAAAGGGGCTTAAGAAGGAGGACAGCAAATCCAAATCTATCTGGGATAAGTGAACTTAGGGAAATAATAGAAAAGGTTTTACGGAGTAGCAGGCAGGGGAGGGGCATGTAGAACTATGTACAACACAGATGGGAATTGTGTACAGCACAAACAGTCATAAGACATAAAGGACACTGTTTTAATGGGATGAACTCTTTGATCTCTTTCTCCTCTGATTCATTGTTTGTGTATAGATATGTTACCAACTTTTGTGTATTGGCCATGACTGGCCACTTTGCTATATTGGCTTATTGTTTTTAGGAGCTTATTTGGAATCTTTAGGGTCCTCAATGTGTATCATCATGTCATCTTCAAATAAAGACTATTTTGCTTATTTTCCAATTTCTATCCCTTTATATTCTTTCCTTGCCTGATTGCTGTTGTTGGGACTTCTAATATGATGTTAAATAAGAGTGTAGACAGTGGAAGGAAGTCCTTGCCTTGTGCCTCTCATAATTATTTCAGTTTTTGTAGGTTGTTAATGGTGGAGATTTAGATTCCCAGCTACTTGAGAAGGGACCTATTATTATTTATTCCAGATGGCTACTGTCCAGGTTATTTTCTTCACCATGCAGTAGTACTTGTGTATGCCCCCCAAAATTGCCAACTAGTTATTCTGTTGAGTTAACTGAGGTTTAAGGCTGTTTACTGTGTGAGAAATAGGAGTGCCATATTCCACCGCCACCAATAAGAGATGTATATAGTAATGTTTCCACACAGATGCTAGCATTTTTTTTGGCTTAGAGAGTAGTTGGTTGTAAGATAGAGCCAATCTCTGACCTAGGAGTATAATACTAAATTTAAAGACAGAAGGATGCGATCCCCAGGCTTGAAGACAAGGTTTTCAGGGCTTCTTCACCACCAATTTAAATTTACCTATCAAGGAGGTAGATGTGTGTGGGTGATGGTGGAAGGGTAGAAGGGAGCATGGAAACACTGGTAGAGGAAAGCTGACACCGGCGGTAGGAATGGTGTTGGAATATTGAATACCTAAGACTTATCTATCAGGAACTTTGTAATCTATGGCTCTTTAATTAAATAAGAATAAATTATTTTTAAAATGATGTAGTGCTGTGCACTTCGTGACTGCATTGTTTTAGAAATATCAAACTGTGATGTGGTTTCTTAAATTTCCTGAAATATTTACAGCCAGTGGCTCTCTGCAGGAGTAATGGGAAGTAGCAGCATCAATCATTGAGAGCTTCTAGGCACATGCCAACATACACGGTGTCTTGCTTGTCCACACTTCCAGAGCATGTGGATGCTGCCCAGAATATGCACTGTCATTCCTGAATGAGTTCCCAAATTAGATCACCTTGGGACATTGCTTCATTTCCCATTAATGCTACTTGTTTTTATAGCAATCAGAACTCTTTGAGGCCTAGTAAAGAAATGTTGTGCAGATAGTTTTGGTTAGAGCTCTGCCTTTCATCTCACAATAGTGTGGAAGTTCGCCATTTTAAAATATGAGATACAAAAGATAACTTTATATTAAAAAGGAGATGCATTCTTATGAATGAGTATGAATTAGAAAGTGATATCAAAAATCCTTCTGGTGGACAGATTTCCTCCATTGTCCCTGCCTGCCACCAAAAAAATTAGCAGCCCCTGCCCATAGCAGACATCTTGCCAGCAGAGAAATGACCCAGCTCCACAATTAAGTATGAAAAGAACATGATGCCACTTAATCTTCCCAGGTAAACTAATCTGGACTGACAACTCTGGGGCCTTCTCAGAATGAGAGTGGGAAAATTTCCTTTTCTACCTAAAGGCATGACAGCCTGCTGCCACACCTCATACCCTCTAAAACAGAAATGGCTCAGTCACATAACTGAACTTCATTAAACTGCCAAGCCACCAAATCATTCTGGCTCTATAGCTCCTAGACCATGCAGCCACATACAAATCCACACAACACCTCCAAATTCTGTAGTACTGTCAGCCCAGTAAAATCACAGAAAATCTGATGGGAATGTTGCATAGAAGTCCACCAAGTTCAGTGAGCTTAAATAATAATACAAATGCTCAACAAGCACTAACCAGTTCAATAAATTCCTATCATTGAGAATGTAACAGTTATCACAAATTGACTTTTATTGATCTAAATTTTAGTAATTCCATTTGCTTTTGTGTAGTAATAGACAATATGAAGTAAATTTGGGGGGTCACATCTGGCAGCACTCAGGGGTTATTCCGGGCTCTGTGCTCAGAAATCGTTCCTAGCAGACACAGGGGACCATATGAGATGTCGGGATTCGAACCACCTTCCATCCTGGATTGGCTGCGTGCAAAACAAGCACCCTACCTCTGTGCTATCTCTTCAGCCCAATATGAAGTAGATTTGTTTGTGCCCACAAGTGGACATGTAGGGGTAGTGGGAAGGAAACTGGGGCCATTGGTGAGGGAATGTCACACTAGGATTGGTGTTGTGACATTTAATGCTTAGAACAACTGTATTCTGAACAACTTGGTAAATCATGGTATTATAATAAAGAAGAAAGAAAATATGACTGGCAAATCAGACAACATTAATGTATATCGTTGTTCTAAGAAGAAGGCATGGCTGGGCCTTTGAGTTAACAGTTTCATTTTCTTGTTTTGAAAAAGACACAATATTTACATGTGTTTCAAATCACCTGTCATCATAAAGTAGATCAATCGTACAGCACTTAACAGTGTTGAGTATTTACTAGTGTCAGGTACTGATGTATGTTGCAGCCACAGCTTCCAGGTCCCCAAGAACTCCAGATTCTGTTTCTAGATAAAGATACCACACATTTTAGTGCTGTTTTCACTGTGTCCCATCTGTGAGTTAAGCTTCGGTTCATAGGGATCACTTCTTTTCTTCAGTGGTACTGAATAATTAAACACTACCATGGCTTCAATACCAGGCTAAAGCAGCTGGCTTGGTGATGTTACTAATGTGTAGAGGCTTGTTGTCCATCAAATAATGTCCAACGGGATCCAGTATAACCAAAATTGTCATCTGCTGAGGGTGCTACTTGCTTTGGAAACTGCCAGAACATAGTTCATGGAATATGTTCTTGGTTAGTTTTTTGCTTTATATCTCTTTCTCAGTTGTCCTGGAAGTGATGCTTTTCTGTAATTTGTCTGGAGTCTATTTAAGGGAACACCGGGCAGTCACTGTTGTGGGCTAATTACAGGGGTGTTTTGGTAATGAACAGCTGAATTAGCCATTGGAAAGATTTGATCTGTTTGTACTTCCAGTGAGGTGGGAAGTCATATCTGGGTCAGGGTAATGACTTTAATCTCACTTATGTTGCAGCATTATTATGACTCTCACCTTAGAAGTGCAGAGATGGAGGCAAGGGACCATATAGGAAGGGAGTTGTTATAAAAATCCATGTAGATGGTGGTGGGTATTGGACCAGGCTGGTCTTGACAAAATGATGAGAATTCGGTGAGAAAAATAGGGATGACATAAGCTGAAGTGGGTGGTGCATGTAGGATCCAGATGGGAAGCACAGTCAAGAGCAGTGTGGATTAGTCTTTTGGGTAGCTAGTGTGAACAGGGTGAAGACTGGAGAGCAAGACCACCTAAAGGTCCACTGGGTGCTGAGAACTTTGGAAGCTTGGAAATTTGTCAATATGGCCTTAAGAGGGAACACAGGTTGGGAAAAGACATTCAAATACTGTGATTTCAAGAGCTCAGGGAATTGATTCAGAATTCACAGAGAGCAGATAAGGAAGAAGTTTTTTTGAAGTCCTTTGATTTTTTAATAGATAAATACATCATCAGGCTCTTTTGGGACAATCCCACTAAGTAATAATTATTCCCAAATTTTCAGTTATATTTTTGTTTGTCTGGGCCCATACCCAGTGGCCCTCAGGGGTTACTCCTGGCAGTGCTCAGAGGACCATATGTGATGCTGGAGATTGAACCCAGGGTCAGGTTCATGCAAGGCAAACACCTTCCCTGCTGAACTATCACTCCAATTCCACCAGTTATTTTTTTTCAAATGGATTTTGCCTGAATGATTGCTAATACCATTTAGAGTTGATAGACATTTTTGGAATCTGATCATGATTTTCTTGGTGCATAATTTTAAAAAAAGACAAAAGTACATGTATAGCTATAGAATAACTGAACTGAGAAAAGAATTTTTATTCAAGAGAGAAAGTAGCATAAGTCTTGCATACTTCCCACTACTTTTGGCTGACAGGTTATGATTCAGCAGACAGAAGCGCTGATAAAAAATGTAAAAAACCAACTATAACTAACAGTTAACTAAGTTTGTTCATTCCTTCATGCCAAATTAAGTTGAACTTCTGCCTTGATCTTTCTAGCCCATGTTTGCATTTTTAAATGAAGAAAAATTTAACGTGGATGGATGGACAGTTTACAACCCAGTGGAAGAATACAGAAGACAGGTATGTCAATCAGTTCTGCAACATGTGGTGACTGTCCGATGTGGTGACAGTGTTATTTGCTGTTCTCTTTGAAAATCAGCAAGTTACATACTAGCTAAGGAAAAAGTCAATGGAAGTAGCACGAGATAGCTTATCTTATTCACCTTTCACTGTATGATTTATAAACTCCATTCATATTCATATTCAAGTGGTGTTGAAGGCTAAATGGCTAAGTTCTGTTTTCTTCCTTTCCAGAGGAACATTGCTTCTGTTTTGTTTAGGAAGGGAAGAAAATAGCAATGTTAAACTTCTCTCTTTTACAGTGTGTGAGTTGATATTGCTATCTTTGTATATTTGGAAGTTTAACTATGACTAGCAGTTAAACTTCAATCAGTCTCATGATTTGTAGATCCAAATTCCAATGTCTCTTTCAAGGAAGCTGTGACAAATTTCTATTACCATTGCAGTATATATTACACATACCAAAAATGTACATTTATGATTCTTATGTAAACCTCACCTATAAGCATTTATGTGTAGTACAAGAGGCCTGGTACAGTGGTTGTTAAGGATCAGAGGTCTGTTGTTGCGTTTCTCTGAAAACAGTTCTATGATACATTGTAAGAGTCATACTTTGAGCTCCCACATCACTAGATCTAATGGACAGCAGTTGGTTGATGAACTTTATCCTTGTTCACATTTTACAAAGCTCTATAAATTATTGGGCAAGTTTGTTGGATAAATTTGAGTCTGATCTAGCTCCATCACTTTGTATGAAAATACAGCGAAAATAAAGTCAAACCATAGACTTAGTCTTGAGAAGAATCTGCTAATCTCTCCCCCAAGACCAAGCCCCCTAATTGATTTCCTTCTTTAGTCTTCATCACAGATTTATTATCTTGGAAGGTGGGGGAAGGAGTTGGTCTAGATCTCACACACAAGCTAGTGAGCTCTGTTGCTTCTTGAACTCAGCTTTAGCCTCTGGAATTTTCAAAGGCTGTACATGCCTTCCATTTCAATACACTGTATTCTGGGTCAGCTATAGAGTGAAAGAAGAGCCAGAGTTTGCATGCTGTGGAGACCTCTGTCACATTGTATATATGAAAATGCCTATACCTGATATTTGTAGTGTGATTGGCAATAAAGTCAAAGCTACCAGCTTA
>PVKC010043840.1:0-11606 GCA_004027635.1 Crocidura indochinensis | reverse complement strand
AAAAAAAAAAAAAAAAAAAAAAAAAAAAGAAACTTATTCCTGCCTTTACAATCTGGGCTTACTCAAGACATACACCAGGAACTATGTGGTATGTACTTCCCTGAGAGTTCAGGAATCAAATCCAGATAAGTCACATGCCAGGAAAGTATTCTTCCAATTGTATTATTTCTCTGGGTCTCAAACTAGAGTGCTTGTATAAATTATACATGCAAAATAATTATAATTAATATCTTGTGAAATTAAAATCAGAATTTTTTGAGACATGCTCTAAGACATCATTTCTATAGTCATTACTCCAACTTAGCTAACAATAGACTATTAGGGTTTCCTTTGCCGTATATTATTGATGATAATATCTGTTGTTTTCTATCTTTTGGATATTCACAATATAATTAGGATTTTTATTTACAAATGTATATAAAAGGTTAACTCAAACTTGTAAAATGGGAGTTAGCTTTTAAAGTTATATGGTAAAAGATAGCAAGTAGACTTTTGGTTGTTATTATACTGTAGTATATTTAGATGTTAAAATCTAAAGCTTAAACTTATAAAAAATTTTATTGACAAAAGTTATCTCAGCAAATTATAAAAATGGTTAACAAGCAAAGAATTATTTAAAAAATGTCTGATATGTATTCCATAAGAACCCTAAATTCTTAGAGCAACTTGAAAATTATCATGGCTGTTTTCTTGAATTTCCCAGATTTTAGGAGGGCTACATTCAATTTCCTGCATTAAGCAGACATGCATAGCAAAAATAGCTAGATTATGAAATACTTGTTACATTAGTGTATTAATATTTGAGCTGAAATACACAAGAATTTATATTTCGTAATTAGACAGTACTCTTTTGAACTCAGGCTAATTATGTCAAATTTTCAACATAGCATTCTGCAAGAAATCAGATTAAAATGTCCCTTATTTATTTTATGGTGATGATGTTACAGGATAAATAACTAAGAATAAATGAACTAGAGCATGGTAGAAAAGTAGGGTCCTAAATTTTTTGAAGCATATATGTGACAAAGAAATTTGAAAACTCTGTGTAGGGTAAGTGGAAATAAATGTCTCACATCTTATGCTAGTTCTAGATTTTTGTATTCATATGTCAGTGAAAAAAACATGTATGTGTACAACTGTATACTTGTGTGAGAATATTGATGTTGTTGGTTTGCTCTGGGGCTACCAATGGCAATCCTTGGGAACTATTTCTGGCCAAGTGCTCTAGGATTACTCTCCATGTAGCATATAATGAAATATAGTATATAGCTATAGTGGCAGGGATGAAACCCAAGACTTCCATAGGCATGGTTTTCACTTCAAACCACTGAGTTAACTATCGAGCCCCAGAAAATTAAGAGCATATTTTATGTAGTCAATTAAAAAGTTGCTGGAATAGTGTTGCAAGCCATAAGGCATCAGAGGGAAAGAGGAAAAACTGTGGAAAGATTAATAGATGAAGACAATTTGATAGTGATGGACCACATAGAATGTTGAGTAGGTGTATTGTGTTAGTATTTAATGAAGTATGCAACTAAATTCCTGAAATGAGAGTGCTTTAAACCAATGATGAATAAATATAAAATACCATGGTTGATTGAAATGTTTTTCACCTAAATATCTTTACCTTTTAAATATTATGGTAATTTTTTTCTTTTGGTTTTTGGGTCACATCCAGCAGCGGTCAGGGGTTACTCCTGGCTCTATGCTCAGAAATCACTCCTGGCAGGTTCGGGGGACCATATGGAATGCAGGGATTCGATCAATAACCTTCTGCATGAAAGGTAAAGGCCTAACCTCCATGCTATCTCTCTGGTTCCTATGGTAATTCTTTAAGTTGAATATGTGTTTTTAACTCTAATTGAATTTTTTTGGTTTACTATATTTTTTTTATTTCTTTATTTAAGCATCATGGTTACAAGCATGTTCGTAATTGGGTTTCAGCCATAAAATGCAAATCTCCCTTTACCATTGCAACTTTCCCTTTCCCACCACCAATGTTCCCATTTTCCTCCACCTCCATCCCCTGCCTTTCTTAGAGACACTCATTCTATTTATCTCTCTATTATTATCATGGTAGTTGTTATTTCTCTAACTGCACTTATCACTCTTTGTAGTAAGATTCATATCTTGGGATAGTCTATTCAGTCTTCATCTCTATTGTCTCTGAAAACTGTCTTTTTTCTTAAATCCCACAGGTGAGTGAGACTATTCTGTGTTTATATCTCTCCCTCTGACTTATTTCACTTCACATAAGTCTCCAAATCCATTTATGTATAGGCAAATGTTGACTTCATATTTATTTTTTTAACCATATTAGTTGATTGATTGATTGGTTTCTGGGTCAAACCTGGAGGCACTCAGGAGTGACTCCTGGCTCTGCACTTAGAAATCTCCCCTGACAGGCTGGGGACCATATGGGATGCCGGGAATCAAACCTGTCCCTCCCTGGACAGTTGCATGCAAGGCAAATGTCCTACTGCTGTGTTATCTCTTGGCCCTTACTTTATTTTTTCTAACAGCTGTACAGTACACATTGTGTAGATGATCACAGTTTCTTAAGCCACTAATCTGTTGTCCAGCATCTTGGTTGTTTCCAGATTTTGGCAATTGTAAAAATCAATGCTATGGAGAGCAGGAGACATTATTCTATTGTGGTTTTGTGATCCTAGTGTAGTATTACTGGATAATATGGATAATATGGGAGCCCAATATCCAGTTTTTGTTTTGTTTTGTTTTGATTTTTTTTACTTTTGCTGTAAACCCCATGTGATGCTCAGGGTTTTATTCGAGTGTTACTCCATGACTTGGGGCACGATATGGGACACCAAGCATGGAGCCAAGGTCCGTCCTAAATTGGTCACATGCAAGGCAATATCCCTACCACCATGCTATCGCTCCACTCATGAATATACAAAATTTTTAAGGAAAATTTATATTCTTTTACAGAAAGGCTGGACTAGAAATCATTTCCACCAGCAGTGAATAAAAGTTCCTTTCTCCCCACATCCACTCTAGCACTAGTTGTTTGTCTTTGTGATGTGTTCCAGTCTCCATGGCATAAGACGATATCTCATTGTCATTTTATTTTACATCTCCCTGATCATTAGAAATGTGGACCATTTTTTTCATGTGCCTTTTGGTCATGTGTATTGAGTAAATGTCTGTTCATATCTTCTCCCCATTTTTTGATGAGGTTAGATTTTTTTCCTACTAAGCTCTTTTAGCACTTTGTATATCTTAGATAGATATTAGCCCCTATCTAAAGTGTATTGGATGAATTGTTTCTCCCATTCCATGAGTGACCTTTTTACCCTAGATATGGCTTCCTTAGAAGTACAGTAGCTTCTCAATTTTATATATATAAATAAAATATGTTTATGTATTTATATATTTATAATTTCCCTTTATTTTTATTTATTTTTACACTTATATAAATTCATAAATAAATATAATATAAAAAATTTATAAATATATACTTATATAATTTGTACTTTTATATAAGTATATATTTATACTTATATTAATTTATATATATTTTTATATATCTACATATATCTGTTTATATATATTTATATATAATTCCATTTGTTTATTTCTGGTTACACTTGTTTGGACAATGGTTTTTCCTTTTTGAAGATGTCTTTAGTCTCAATGACATGGAGTGTTTTGCCAATGTTTCTTTCTATATACCTTATAATTTCAGGTATGATATAAAGATCTTTATTCCACTTTGAAATGACCTTGGATCATGGAGTTATATTGAGATTTGAGGGGTTTTTTTTGCATGTAGCTGATCAGTAGGTGCAGCAACACGTGTTAAAATGGATTTCCTTGCTTATGTACAAGGAAATTGCAAGAAAATTTGCAAGGAAAGCTCATCTTCAAGGCTTTACTGGGTCATTTGCTCATTTTGAGTTTTTTATCCCTTTGTCAAAGATTAATTGATTGTATGTCTGAGGTCAATTTTTGAATACTGAGGTCTATTTCTTTGATATGATTCCAGTACCATGCTGTTTTGATGATTATTGCTTTTTAGTGCAAATTAATGTTGAAGAAAGTGATGCCTCCCATCTTTTTCAGCACTAAACGTTTTTTTAACTATTCTAGGATGTTTATTATTCAAATGAATTTCAGGAATCTTTGATCCACTTCTTTGAAGAATGTCATGAGTATTCTTAGAGAAATTATATTAAATCAGTATAATGCTTTGGGAAGTATTGCCATTTTTATCTTTATTTAAACACCGTGATTACAAATATGATTGTAGTTGTATTATTTCAGTCATGTAAAGAGCACCCCTTCACAAGTGCAACATTCCCACCACAATGTCCCAAATCTCCCTTCTCCCCACCCCACTTCTGCCTGTACTCCAGATAGGCTTTCTACTTCCCTCATTCACATTGTTATGATAGTTGTCATTGTAGTTATTTCTCTAATAGCACTTATAACTCTTTGTGGTGAGCTTCGTGTCGTGAACTGGACCTTCCAACCCTCCTCTCTTTTGCTTCTGAGAATTATTGCAAAAATGGCTGTCATTTTCTTAAAACCCATAGATGAGTGAGATTTTTCTGTGTCTCTCTCTCTCTCCCTCTAATTCATTTCACTCAGCATAATAGATTTCATGTACATCCATGTATAGAGTTGAAAAATGTATATGCCATATATACTTGAATATAAGCCAGCCCGAGTAGAAACTGACCCCTCCTAATTTTACTCTACAGAGTGAGAAACTTAGTGAATCAAGTATAAGCCGAGGTGAAAAATACCAAGCCACTGGTAAATTTCAAAAATAAAAATATATACCCCAGACAATTACAATAATTGAGGAATCAGTAGGTTAAATGTTTTTCAATATTTATTGCTAAAGAAAAACTGTAAACTAGCAACAATAACTTTAAACCTTTAAATAAAGTGCAGAAAACTGTAGCTTAACAGGTAATCAAGCTAAATCACAAAGGTTAGAATCCTTCAAAACTGGATTCCTCCTCCTCTTCCTCATCTGTATGCCCAAACAGAGCTTCAGCTGTATCTGATGTGAGGGTATCAGCATAGACATTGTCATCATCACTGAGTTCGCAGATATCATCATCACTGCTGTCGGTCTCATACAAAGTGCAGAATGTTGTGGTTTAAGCATTTCAGTGGCATACAGTTCAGTTCAGCCTCCTGCTTCTTCAGTTCAGCCTCGACTTGTGGACTGAGCTGAAGTGCCTCCCCTCCAGCAGTCAGCAATTGATTACTGGAGACTTTGTGCATTGATTCAGTGAGTGCACATGGAATCAAATAACCTATATGATTCGAGTTCGAGTTTTTCCGCACAAAATGTGCATATTTTACTCGAGTATATACAGTAAGAGATTTCAGTGCTAAAAAGTGGATTTTTTGTCAAGTATTGGCTCCAATAATAGTTGAATCTTCCTTTTCAACGCCTCTTCAAGTAATCAGGATCTTTCCTCAATCAGTCTTTCCAAAATGCTTACTGATTAAATTCATTTGCATAAGTAAGTTTGTTGAATAATTCGGATTCAATGGTGAGAAAGTAAAAAATTGTTTTGTATTGCTTTACATGAAACACACATAAAATTAAATGAACAAAATTAACAAAATTAAACACAATTAAATAAGTTTAAATAAATAGTGGCTCAAGAATTAGGCTAAGGTCTATTACCTGACACTAGAGAATTCAACTAAATTAGCTGATAGACATATACATAATTCAAGAAATATAGGAAAGAAGTTATAATCCCAAGATATAAATAAAACTTTTATCAAGTTTTGTCAAGCATGCATGGGTTTAATACCAAGTGTTTCTAATAGAAAGAACTTCACAGTAATCCATAAATCTGGTTTAATATTCCATTTTTCTTATTTATGGTTGATGTGTTATTTTTGCATCTCTATTCCTTTATGCTGAAATTCACTTACCTCTGCTTGTTATTCAAGTCTGTTCTTCCTTGAACACTTGATGCACTTAGTTATCTCTATATCTTCTGATTGCAGCTTCCCATCTTGAAAAATCCACTCTAACTTGAACATGTTTTTTTTTTTCTCTATTTCTCACTTCTTAATCTTAAGTATGATAAAATAAAACAATTTTGTTTGTTTGTTTGTTTGTTTGGGATGCTCATGGGTTAATCCTGGCTCTGCCTTCAGAAATTGCTCCAGGTTTGGTGGGTCATATTGGACACCAGGGGCATCAAACTTTGGTCCATTCTAGATCAGCTGCATGCAAAGCAAACATAGTACTGTTGCACTATTGCTGAGACCCAAAAAAACTAACTTTCTTCACTAAAAAAAAGAAATATAAAATTATATAGCTAAAGCAAGAAAATTAACCTCATGGTAATTGAATTCACATGTTATTTTAATGCATTAAACAGTGTCTGAAATAAATTTTAAAATGCTATTATTTTACATGTAAACAGAGGTAATATACTGAATTTTATTAAACTTTGATTTCACTATAAATAAAATAACATACCAAATTCTTACCTAATATTATATTTATAGTCCCAGTTATCTGTAGCTCTGTAAATCTTCATATGACAATTCATTAATATCTCTTGCTGTTCTCAATAGTTAATAGAATCAATTGGGTTATTATCATGTGGAGTCACGTTTCCAAGTTTAGTCAAGTATCAGCTGGGGTTGCAGTTAGCTAGAGTTTTGACAGTTGGATATTATCTGAGGCTCACTTGAAGCAAAGTGACTATATATTGCTTATCCACATGACATGGGTAGGACCAATTAATCTTATTAGGAAAACTGAAATGAGAGCCCATCTGAAAAGCCTTGTGGATAATGAAAGATTCTTATGGTTCCAATTCAGTAGTCCCACAGTCACCTTTCTCTATACTTTTTGGTTAGGCATGTTACAAATGTCAGTACACACATATCTAGAGATAAATTTAATAGGAGGTGTGGGGAATAATTTAAGGATATATTCAATCTACTTTCTTGTATTAAAATATTTTGATCATTTTACAAATACAAGGTATCATTTCTTCATAATAATACCATCACCATCGTGCTAATTCTAATTCTGCCTTCTAATTACTCATCACACTGGCATCGGTTTCATTTTTCTAAAAAACATGAAAAATAATAGTATTTATCAAAATAATACTAATGAGAAATAGTTTCATCTAAAATATATAGATTCTATAGTTTCTAAAAAATTTTCAAATTATTAGAAAAACCTAAACTATAGTTGTAATTAAATATTTAATATTTAATGTAATTCTTTCAAATCTTGAGTGAATTAAAGACTAGAGACCATACATTTAAATTGTACTTATAATTTTATATACATATAATTGCATATTATTTCACTTTCAGAATACAATTTGAAAAATGATTAAAACATTTAGGATATATGCTTATTAAATTTTTCTAGTAATAACTACAACTAAGTTTGCTTCCAAGTCAGTGAAGCTACCTGCCATTTATTCTATAGCTTATATAATTCATTTACTATTATCCCCAAAATAAGCATTAAAAAATAAATTTTAACTTTACAGTCAATCATGCATACCAAGCTTCTAGCTTAGTCATATAAGAAAGAATGAATGCTATTATTCTAAGTCACAATCTCAAAGGGATATTTGGCAGCATATTACCATAACTTTAAGTAAAAGCAATGTTTAATTACAAATACAGCCACTCATTAGCTCTCTCTAAAAGTGGAATTTTGGAGAGTCATTGAACGAAAATGCTCAAGAGAGTCATCTTTCTCTTAAATCTAGGCCTATGGTTTTGCATACTAATTAAATTATGCTTGTTTCATTTTAAAAGTACAGACATACTCCTTGCCCTAAGGATACATTTTATTATCATGTGGAATATGAAAGATTATTTGACTTCAGGAGATAAAAGCAATTTAATTTGAATCTCTCTGGAAACTAAAATTTCAGCACAGCGAGACATCTTTAACATCTGTGACTATTATCTTTTAGTAAACTATTTTATACTGTTATTAATATATGTGCTTTTATACATCGAGCCTAATACAATAAATATTATTTAATATTTCATCATATGGATGAAAAAATCTACTTGTCCCGGGAGCATGTCATGTGTATCAATGGTTTTTCTTTGGTTTGCTTCTAATTTTATGTGTGACAAAAAATTAAAAGTAAAACATAACCTACAGACTGCTTTATGGTAACTCTTAGCAACTTATTTTATTAAAAAAAAGTTCTTCTGAGATTAAATATTATATTCTCTTGAGCTTCCGAGATCACTTTCACAGTCCATGTAGGCTTTAACCAATCATAGCATGCTTCCTAATGATGTTAATGGGAATTCATTTCTTCTTCTAATTAAACACAGATGTAGATCTGAAATTTAAGAAAAAGAAAAAAAATCTGTATTCCCTTGCCAAGCTCATAATTTCTCTCTTTCTCTCTCTTCTCTGTCTCTTTTTTACTCACTACAGGGTCGTTGACAGCACCCAGGAGCCTAACACAGATGCACATTAATTACCCATTCTCTAATTACTAGGGTACCAATATAACTCCTTAACCATTCATTATAAATTCTTCTCAACTTAACAAAACCCCAGAGACATATACATGAAGCTCACCACTTGGCAACATTAATCGAACCCTATTAACTTATAAAGTTATTGAAAAGTGCAGCTATTAATATAAAAAAGTGCTCTTTCATTTAGTACACTAACTCACAATGTACAAATGATCATTTTCCTTGTGCTGTCTATTGAATATTTGACAATGCAGCTGTTCACAGATTGTTAATTATCATAAATACATCAACAGAATTAGACTGGAATCCTGGTAGTTAAATTAGCAGTCTAATTTCCCATTCTATAAGTATGCACAGTGGTAGTTAGCTGTATAAGCAAATCTAAATAGAATGCTTAGCCAGGATGTTAAGTTTTTTCAAAAAAGTAAACAAAAACTAGCTCAGTCATAAATTCTATAATAAATATTATAAATATCCCAATGTGTTCACTTTGAACATAATTCAACATAGTTTATTGAAAACATATCACTAATGTAACAGTTTGAAATTATTCTTCATGCATGTTTCAGTCAATATTTTCCTGTTCACATAATTATTTTTATTTATAGAATCCTATTCTAACTTGGATTCAAGTGCACCTTGTTAATTTTAAAGTCATGTCTGTTTTATGACCTACCATGCCTCAAATGAATGTGTTCTAATTTTTCTATTTGTGAGTTGATATTTGTCATATTGACACCAAATACAGTGCTTATTATGACAATGTCTTGACAAAAATACTCCAATTTATCTGTTGCCTTTAAATTACACCTGCTACTATGATCTAATGCTTATGTACATAGAGACCACTGAAATAAGCAACCACACATCATAGGTGTTTTTTTAAAGGCCCTGATCATTGAGTATGTTTTTGCAAATTACTATTTTCTTTTATTATTTTTTCAATTTAATTGAAGTTGCTATATAATATAATGCCCATACTTTATGCTTTCAGTTTCCTTTCAGGAAAGGAACTTTGATGCACAAAACACAGTAGTCAATACTACATGGAGAAGACTCCTCTTAGAGTGTTTCATACCATACTGCTTAGTACTCTAAATATGAAAATTATATTTATTCTAAAGTGTTCTATGCACAATCTAGCCCTGAAAGCTTTATTTAGCAAAGTTTGCCCCCACCATTGATGAAGTGCCTGGAAAGAAAACCTCCACACTTCATGTGCTGGCCCCCTTTGTTTTAAGCACTCTAGCCCTCCCATAACGATCAAGCCTCCAACTATAAACTACAAGTAGATCTCCAATATCTGTCTATAAGTGGGTGTGAGTGTTTAGATGGTGAACACCTCTATGTTTGTTAAACATATTGTACGTAATCCCTGCTTATATTGTACGTAGTCCCTGGTATAGATTATCCCTCCTCCCCATTACTCACCTTATAAAACACCTTCTATCCTTTCAACTCTCAAACCTAATCCATTATCTCCCTGTTTAACCCTATTTACCCTCAGTTCTTAACTTCTCAGGAACCAGAACCTTCCCCCTGCTCCACCAAGCTGTACCTGGCTCCCAGGACACTCTCTCTTGGCCACCATCTCTGGACCCTGCAAAAAGCTCCAGTCTCCACTCCTTCTGACTCATTCAATGCTGCCCATCCCCCCCCCCCCCCAT
Organism: Crocidura indochinensis; assembly: GCA_004027635.1. Lineage (NCBI taxonomy): Eukaryota > Metazoa > Chordata > Mammalia > Eulipotyphla > Soricidae > Crocidura > Crocidura indochinensis. The sequence goes on along the minus strand of PVKC010043840.1, from coordinate 1,452 downwards.
CTCCAGCTTTCCTCAATGTGGATTGTAGCTTGCCATCCGATCCAGCTCAGAGGCACTCCACCGGATCCAGCTCAGAGGGACTCAAGTTCAAGGGCACTACCTGATCCCTGACTGATACAAATCATTTCTCAGACTCCACAAGACCATGGTGCAGGCTGAAAATGTGCCTTGTAGATCTTATTTCTCCCTCAGAATATCTCAAAAGACTTAATGGGGATATCTATATTTTCTTTGTTTCTGTAGATGCATTTCTTTAATAGTCATATCTCTTACTGTATTTTTCCATATGTAGATGTAGCCTTCCCATACCTTTTTACTTTCTCTTTTCTCCTTCCTTCCTACCTTCCTTCTTTCCTTCCTTTCTTTGTCTTCTTTCTTTCTTCTTCCTTCCTTCCTTCCTTTGTCTTCTTTCTTTCTTTCTTTCTTTCTTTCTTTCTTTCTTTCTTTCTTTCTTTCTTTCTTTCTTTCTTTCTTTCTTTCTTTCTTTCTTTCTTTCTTTCTTTCTTTCTTTCTTTCTTTCTTTCTTTCTTTCTGTGTTCTGCTTAGTATAAATTTCTAGCAGAAAAGTCTTGGCTGAGGTAAGAGCAAATGTCAAAACCAGAGCACAAAAATTGTATAACTTGTTATATTTACCCCACATGCATCAATAATATAATATGGCACCATTCCTTTTTGCATAGGCACACTAAAGGGAAAATCTTATGTGTAAAAACAAGTACATATCTAATAGGAGTAAGAACTCATAAATCTTATAATGCAGGGGCACCTTCCACCCTGCACATTTATCATCAATTTGACCTCAACTAATCAAACAACAACTGTCCAATCCAGCACCCTGGATCCCAATCTTATAAATGACACAGTTTCCTACACCAGCACCATAAATCAAACTCCCGATGGGGTGGGGGGGTCCTAATACTGTTCTGGCACCAAATTTCTCCAGTAGGTTTATATGAAATCCTAATGACCAGGAAACAGCAACAACTTGATTTAAGGGCAGGTTGCCCTACCTTACCAGATAACTTGGAGATGAAATCAGAAGATGCTTTGTCTTAGTATCTGTGTGAAAATCAAGGTCTCTAATTACAGAAGACTGACTTACTTTGACAACTGTGACTAAACAGAACTTCCTTGAACCATAAAGAAGGATCTTTGAGTTTGACAACTAGCATGTCCAGAGCCTGGTAGTCAGTCTTATTATAGTATGAATCAAGAGTAGAAAGTCTCTATATCTTTAGGCCAAGGTAATATTTTTTCTTTTTTTTTTTTTTATTTTAACACCTTGATTACATACATAGTTGTGTTTGGGTTTCAGTCATGTATAGAACACCGCCCATCACCAGTGCAACGTTCCCATCACCATTGTCCCAAATCTCCCTCCTCCCCAACCACCCCCCGCCTGTACTCTGGACAGGCTCTCCATTTCCCTCATAGGTTCTCTTTTTTAGGACA
>PVKC010043839.1:0-11706 GCA_004027635.1 Crocidura indochinensis | reverse complement strand
ATCATATGGGATGCTGCGGCATCAAAGCAGAGTCCATCCTAGGTTAGTGTGTTCAAGGCAAATGCCCTACTGCTTGCATCACAACACCGGCCCCTATATATTTCATTTTTTAAATATACTTATTAGATACATTTTAAATACTGTGCTTCCCACTATTGTTAATGAAAGGGTACCATGCATATTATTTTAACTCGGTACGCAGTTAAAATTAAAAGTGTATTTTTGGATTCATAGTGCATAGTATATTTTAAAAGCAGTTAAATCGTATATTTGGGTTCATAGTGTATATCCCTAGGTTTCTTTAAGTTCTTTGAACATCCTCAATATTTCCTCTCAGCACTCAGTTCTTGTCCAGAGTGATCACTTTCAACTATCATTGTCATAGTTCAACCGTCTCTATCCTAACTGCACTAGTTGTAGCAAGATTCCTACCATGAACTGGACCTCCTTGCCTTCATCTCTAGTGTCTCTGTATATTACTACCATACTTTCTCTTATATTTCTTACATCCCACAATTTAGTGAAAATGTTTTATGTCTATCCCTTTTTTTCTGATTCTTTTCATGCAACATAATAATCTTCATATTCATCCATGTATAAATAAATTTCATCAGTTGGTTATTCCTAACAGCTACATAATATTCCATTGTGTAGATGTACCACAATTTCTTTCTATTCTGTTCTTGGTACTTGGGTTGTTTCTAGATTCTGGCGATGATAAATAATACTGAAATGAAAACAGGAATCCAAACTAGTATTATAATACTAGTTTGGTCTTCAGAACTAACATCTTCATTCACTAAGTGTTGTGAAGATCTGTGTTGCTTTTCAATTGTGACATTTACAATGTGTTTTTTTTCCTTTTTCTTTTTTTCTTATTTAATCACCATAATTACATACATTATTATAGTTGGAATTCAGTCATAAAAAGAACACCCCCTTCACCAGTGCTCCATTCCTACCACCAATGCCCCCTATCTCCCCCTAATGCAGTATGGTTTTTTTTTTTAAGTATTGTGGTGCAACTTCTTGACTAGAAGAATGTGCAGCCACAGAGCAAAGTGGAGTGTATGTTCTTTTCTCTGGATATACTTACTTGGGGTGAAAATGACTCTTTTGAGTGAAAAAACAACTTACTACTTGCTGGTACTATCTATCTTGTGAACCACATTTTTCTTGGGGTGTTCTTGGGTAAAAAAATGGCTCTTCTGTTTCAGAGAGCACCTGCTGCCACTAGTTTTATCTGTCTTGCAGCCATGCCTTCCTCAGAGCACACTAACCTTGGGTTTAAATGGCTCTTCTGAGTCAAAAGCTGCCAGTTGTTGAAGATCTTCTCTGTCTAGTAGCCATGTCTTTTTCTAAGTGCACTAATCTTATAATGGAAAAAATAGTCTCTAGTATAGATTCTACAAAGTTTAGCAACCATTTAATCGTGTCTTGAATTTTGTTCTGCCTTACACTCTCTCAGAAACATATAGATCCCCTTTTATCTATTTATTTTTAAATTAATTGCTTTTTTAAAGCACCATGGTTAGAAAATTGTTCATATTTGGGTTTCAGTCATAGAATGTACACTACCCTGGATCATCTTGCTCCCAATGTCCCAGTTTTTCTTCCAACCCCTTAGACCAGCCTTTTTTAGGGAAATATTTTGCTTCTTTCGCTCACTTTTTATCTCTTTTTCCTTTTTGACAAAGTGGCTTGCACTATTGTTAATCAAGGGGTTCTATGAATGTCAATCTATTCCCTTTCAGCACCCTGTTTTGTCCAGAGTGATCAGTTCCAATTAACATTGTCATTGTAGTCCTCTCTCTCCTTTAAATGCACTCACTGCTTTTTTCTAGCAAGCTTACTACCATGGACTGGTACTCCTGACATTCATCTCTTTTATCTCTGGATATTAGTACCATAATGTCTCTTATTTTTCTTATATTTCATAAATGATTGAGATTATTTTTGTATATAATTATCTAACTCATCACAGCATAAAAATCCATCCATGTACAAGAAAATTTTATGATTTTATTTTTCTTAATGGCTGCATGTCTTCAATTCTGTATTTTTATCAATTTCTTTAGCAACTCATCGATTCTAGGGTACTTTGGTTTTTTTCCAGATACTCACTATTGTAAATGGTTCTGTGATGAACATAGGAATGCAGAGAGCATTTTTAAAATTGTAATAATGTGTTCATATTATATCCTTAGGAATGGTATTGCTGGATTATATGGGAATTCAATTTAAATTTTTAAAAATAGTTTTTATTGTGATCCATGTGAATTACAAGTATTTGTAATTAAAGTACATAGTAACAGGGAATTAGGGCCTTTCCCACTCCCAGTAGTGTCCTTTCTCCACCCTTATTCCCAATATGCATCACATACCTCCCTACTTTGCCCTTATACTTCGAGTATAACTGGTCCCCTTTGTGTATAGCTTATTGTAGATTGGGTATCTTGATTCTGTGGCCATTGACTTTGGGTTTGGTGTCAATTTCAAGTTTTGTGAGGAATATTAATGTTATTTTTAAAAAGTCTGAAGTAGTCAGCATTCCCACCAGCAGTGAATGACATTTTCTCTCCACATTTATACCAGCACAGGGTTGTTATTCTTTGTGTTGTTGTACCCATATCTATGGTATGAGATGATACTTTGTTATTTTGCATCTGTATGATGATTAGTGATGTGGAACACTTTTTTTTTCATGTGTCTTTTGCCTATCTGTATGCTTACTTGGAAGAACTGTCTGTTCACTTCTTTTCTTTTTGGATGGTGTTAGTTTTTTTTCTTGTTAAGTTCTGTCAGTACCTTGTATATATTAGATATTAACCCCTTATTTGATGGGTATTGGTTGACTAGTTTCCCCAATATATGGGTCAACTTTGTCATTTTTAAAGATGACTTACAGACAATCCTTTTCAAGGTATTAAAAAATTAAAAAGAAACACTCCCAAATAGTTTCTATGAAGCCAACATCACTCTGATGTCAAAAGACAGAGATGACACAAAAAAGAGAACTACAAACCAATATCCTTGATGAACACAGCTGAAAATAAATTCAACAAAATTCTAGCAAATGGAATACAGTTGCTCATCATAAGCAAATAAGTAGGGTTTATTTTAGAGATGCAAGGATGGTTTAACATACACAAGTCAATATAATACACTATGTCAACAAAATAAAAAATTAAAAATCATATGATAATATAAATAGATGCAGAGAAAGCATTTGACACTGTCTAATAGTCATTCATGGACAAAACTCTCAACAAGATTCAAATGGTAGAAACTTTACTTAATCAAGGTTGTTTGCCACATATCCATGGAAAATATACTCAACGGAGAAAATATAACAGCCTTTTGTCTAAGATATGGCACAGGACAAGGTTGTCCCCTCTTGTTATGTCTATCCAACATAGTACTAGAAGCTCTTGCCATGACATTCAGACAAGAAAATGATATCAAGTGTATTCATATAGGAAAGGAAGATTCAAGCCCTCACAGTCTGCAGATAACATGATACTATAGTTAGAGAATCCCAAAGGTTCAAAATAGAGCTTATAGAAACAATATATCTGTATGTAAAGTGGCAGGCTACAAAATTACGCAAAAAAATCCACGACTTTTCGGTGTACAAATAATTAAACAGAAGAGAGACTTTTAAAAAGCAATCCTACTCAATTATGTCACAGAAAATCAAGTACCTTGAAGCCAACTTATCTTAGTGGTGAAAGACCTATAAAAATTATACAACACTGATTCAAAGAATAAGAGTACACAGGAAATGGACACACTTTGCTCATGGATTAGGAAGATTAATATAATTAAAATGGCAATATTTCCTAAAGCATTGCACAGATTTAATGCAATCCCTTTAGAAAAACCCATGGCTTTTTACAAAGAAGTGGATTAAAACTCCCCAAAATTTATTTGGAACAATAAACATCCACAAATAGTAAAGCAATCTTTATAAAAAGAAAAGTGGAGGAATCACTTTCCCTAACTTTAAATTGAACTATAAAGCAATAGTCATTAAAACAGCATGGAATTGAAATAATAACAGACCGTCATATCGATGGAATAGACTGATCTGTAGACTTAGAATCAGTTAATCTTTGATAAAGGTTCAATTAATACAAAGTGGAGAAAGAAAAGACTCTTCAAAAAGTGGTGTTGGGGGGCCCAGGAGATAGCATGGAGGTAAGGCGTTTGCCTTTCATGCAAAAGGTCATCGGTTCGAATTCTGGTGCCCCATATGGTCCCCCGTGCCTGCCAGGAGCAATTTCTGATCATAGAGCCAGGAGTAACCCCTGAGAGCTGCCGGGTGTGACCCAAAAACCAAAAAAAAAAAAAAAGAAGTGGTGTTGGGATAACTGGTCAATTACATATAAAGCAGTGAATTCAGACCTCTCTTTAACATCATGCATAATGGTTAATCCAAAATAGATTAAAAACCTTGATAATAGACCTAAAACTATAAAATACATAGCATAAAATATAAGTAAAACACTTCATGACATTGAACTAAAGGCATCTTCAAGGAGAAAACACCACTGTCCATGCAAGCAAAGATAAACAAATGGGACTACATTAAACTGAGAATCTTCTGTACTTCAAAGAAACCAATGTCTATGATATAGAAGTTCTTTAAAATGTGTTTTTGAGGCACATCTTGTAGCTTCAGGACTTACTGTGGCTCTTTGCTCAGAGATCATGCCTAGATATGTTTGGGGGATCAATTAAAGTGCCAGGGATTGAACCCAGGCAGGATGCATCAAGGCAAACACTAACTTTTATACTATCTCAACTGACTAGCTTTTTGATTACTAGCTTTCGATTACTAGCTTTTTGAAGTTTCCATATAATTTTTCATAAAGATGGAATCAATTAATTCACCAAAGTAGAGAATGAATGTCCTTCTTTCATCTTTTTCCATATCAACACGCTATTTCTTTGTGATGTGTGCAGATTCAGCTGTGTGAGTGACATCTCACGATTTTGATTTTATTTCTTTTTTTACCTGCCCCTCCTAATTTGCATTTCTTGATAAGTGAAGTGGAGCATTTATTTCATATGTCCTTGATAGTTTCTATATTTTTTGAGCAAGTTTCTGTTCACCACTCTGGCCTCCCCCCACCATTTTTGATGTGTGTTTTTTTCTTGTAAATTTCTATTGGTATTTAATATATCTTATGTATCAACCCTTGATCAGATAAGCAAGCAGTGTACAAAAACTCTCTCAGTCTATAGAATTATTTTATTTTGGTTATCATTCTTTTGTAAAGCAGAAATGAGAATTCAGATACACTTCTTCAGGTGCATGAGCAGCTAATTTTGGGGGCTACACCCGGTGGTGCTCAGGTGTTACTCTTGTGTCTGTGCTCAAAATTGCTCTGGGGAGGCTCATGGAACTATATGGGATTATGGAAATTGAACTCGGATCCATTACCACTCAACTTCGTGCATTGTAAACACCTTGCTACTGTACTATCTCTCTGGCTTCATGGACAGCTAATTTTTGAAAGAGGATCAATAATTATAAAGTGGACAATAAAAGCCTATTTAACAAATAATGTTGGAAAAATTGGCCAATAGCATACAAAAAGGATTTCTGACTCCTCTTATAACATCATGCAAAAAAGTCAGATAAAAATAAATTAAAGACCATGATTTCACATTGAATCAATAGATTTTATTGAGGAACTATGGGCAGTAAATTTTAGGATATTGAATTAAGTGATATCCACAATTATTCAATGCCATTGGAGAAAAATAGAAGCAAAGATAAACAAATGTGACTACCTCAAACTGAGTTTTTAACTGCATAGAGACTCTTGACTGATTTTATCTTTTCTTATAACTGAGTAACATATATATATATCTACATATATCTACATATATATCCTCTTTGCATATATGAATTTATCCTCTTTATCTGGTTGTTTGTTTTTGAATGCTTGGATTGTTTTCAAATATTGACTAATATATACAATGCTGCACTAAACAAATGAATTTTCTGGGTCATATGGAACTTCAAATAAAAATTTTTGGTAAGTATTCTCTTTAGAGCTAAAGAGAGTATTATTAAGATCTGAAGAGATGAGACCAGAGAGATAGCATGGAGGAAGGGTGTTTGCCTTGCATGCAGAATGATGGTGGTTCAAATTCAGGCATCCCACAGGGTCCCCCGAGCCTGCCAGGAGAGATTTCTGAGTATAGAGCTAGGAGTAACACTGCTGGGTGTGATCCAATAACCAAAAAAACAAAAACAAACCCAAGCAAACAAACGAAAAAAAAAAAAAAGATCTGAAGAGATTGTACAGTGTACAAAGTGCTGACATTCCATCTCCTGACCTGAGTTGGATCCCTTCCACCACATGTGATTCCTTAAGCATCACTAGGTATGATCTCTCATCACAGCGTCAAGACTCTAGCTCTAAGTACTGCCAGGTGTAGTCCCCCAAATAAACAGAAGAGCACGGTTATGTAAAGTTAGCAAATGGATCTTAGAAACAGAAGCCAAGCTTTGATTATAATAGCATCAGATGGCATTTATAATGCTTATTAAAATAATTGTTATAGATAACAGTTAACCTAGATTAACTGTTTACTATTATATATATTGACAAATTAATTTTTATATATTCACAAATTAGTCCTTACAGCACACTATTGATATAGTAACTACTAACTTCCTTTTTTACAATGGCAGCAGAGAGTCGAGATGATCTTTCTATGACATGTAGCTCTAGGCTAAAGAGATATTTATCAATCAGTTTGGTTCCAGAGTCTCTGCTTGTATAGAAAAATTTGTAATTGTAATTGTAAATTTTTATTCACCTCCTTCCAAAATTCTAGATATTTTCTAATATAACTTATTTGTTTTAATTAATTAACCAATTAATTAATTTTGCAACAGACATAGCAGTGTTCAGTAGTAACTCCTATCTCTGCATTGAGGAATCGCTATTAGCAGTGCTTCAAGGTCCACATAGGATGCTGCGGATCAAATCCAGTCCAGCCATGTGCAAGGCAATCACCCTCTTTAGTTGACTGAAAAAAAAACATTTTACCTCTTAGATCTTTAATGATTCAGATTTCTCTTATTTTTTATGCCATAGATTTACTATAGTATTTAAAAGAATATTCTTGGTGTTCACTGAACGTGGGAGCACAGGGGGGCAGTGGGAGCCAAAGTTATCTTTGGTTACTGCAAGGATGATAATGCATTCAAGGAAATGAAGTCTGTCAGCACTGTGTTGTATGAATTGATGAAAGTTAGTTTTTGGTAGTGAAAAAATATTTCAATAGATTTTGAGATATAGAATTAATATAGTTCTAGAGTAGCAATTATTTTTTAACTCAAGTTTATAGACCACATGCCTCAGAATAAATTGGATGCTTGTACATGAGATTTCCTGGATTCTTCTCTAAATTCACTGAGTCAGAAACTTTTAAGGGATCCAGGAATTTATTTTCATATATCTGACAAGTAATACCCAGAGGTTACTATTTTGAGAATCACTAGACAAAAATAGGACAATAGTTGGTCAGATCAACCCCAGAAACAAAAATAATTATGAGCTCTCCAGTGGATTACTGTACCATGAGAAGTGAGAAATCTTAGCTAAGTTGAAGAGTCAGGCCAGAGGAGAAAAGTTGGGGAAAATAAAAGTACAGTGCACAGAAGTAGGCAAAAATTATGGTTTTGTAAAGAAAAGAGTGTGCTTTTTATAACATGAGGACATCAAAAGAATCATCTCATTTGAGAGATGATGACAAAAAGATTTATGTAGGACTTTAGAATTAGTAGATGGTAATAAAATGAGGATTTTTAAATAAGATGATGTTATTATGAAATGTTACTGCAAGAAATCTTTTATCAAACAAGAAAAACTTGTGCTTGCTGGAAATTCCTTAAGAATAATTTCTTCATAATTACTATAATTATCATCAAATTTTAGTGACACTAAGTATTAAATGAAGTGTCTCATGTTTGCAACACATGCACTATTATTCAGTTCATCATATTTTTGACTCAGAAAAAGTAATAAAAGTTTGGAGGGGCCTTCCTACAGGGACTGTGAGGCCATTCCAGATCTGGAAGTTCATGCCAGGACCTGAGAAGGATGTTGCAGGAACATGTAGTACCACCATGCAATTGCTTGGTGCCCTCTAGGACTGTATCTGGCAATTTTAGGGAGGTCATATCAAAATATGTTAAATATCAGAATAGGGTTCTGTACATGTAAATTATAAACCTTATCTCTGTGCTATTTCCATAGTTCCATATCGGACATTCTTATAGAAGGTAAATGCTATGAATTACTGTAGGGCACAGATAAATAGGTGAAGACGCAACAAGCGATATATCTAATGGATGTGTGTAAGCATATGCATAAACACCAACACACAGAAAATAATATAGTAATGAGTTGTATTTAGTATAGGAAACCCATACCTACACTAGAAATAAAGAATAAATTTATTATTTTTGTAGAAAAAATTATTTGGCCTGAATGTTGGTTGGTTTTACATTTTGAGATTTTGAGGATCACCTGGTGGTATGCAGGAAGTAATTCTGACTTAGTGCTTGTGATTTGTTTTTGTGGTGCTTAAAAACTATTTAGTGTCAAGTATTAAATCTAGACCTTCTACATGAAAAATGTGTTCTCCAGTCCATTATTCTAATTGTTAATCCCCTTAACTGTTTTTTAAATAGGATTTTAGATCAAAGTTATATTTAAAATGATTGATGTTTTTAACCTTCTATGCACCACTTTGTATATTATTTAGTATTAAGTTGCAGAACCTAAAGTATAATATATCACCTATATATGTCATATTTAACAAATATGTATAAAGTTGAAATAAAGTGAAAATAAAAAATAACAGTATTTAACTTTTCCTATTAAATATAATGTAGATGAGCTATTATTCAGAGATCAATAGTACGATTAGCTATTTTATAATAGTATAGACACAGACATATTTTGGTCAATGTCCTAGCTTATATATATATATATATATATATATATATATATATATATATATATATGTAGTATTCTTTTTTGTAATATACTAGGCTTAACACAAATTGAAATGAAGTTTTGTCTATAGTTTATGCAATCATATTTTTACAAGCTAGCCCATTTGATTTAATGACTTGAATAACTGGAATTATGATTTAGGAAGAAGAAGTGGACAGTCTGAGCTTTCATGCATTCAGTCCTGACCCTTTTAAATTTACTCATAACCATTCAGGAAGCATAATTCATGTCTCCATCAAGAAATTATTTGCTAGGACAAATTTGATAAGAATGTGTGGAGAAAGGAAACTTGAAGTGTATGTCTTTAGATATTCAAATGTTAAGTCACCAGGGATCCATCCTTTTTTTTTTTTCTGATTTCTTTTGTGTTCCAAAAACCAAAGCAGCTTACAAGGTAAAAAAAATCTTTACGCTTCCTCAATTTGATTCAGTTAACTTTCTCTTTTATGGAATCACTTACATGATGTCTAAAGACTCTTACAAACTTCCAATTTTGTTCCCTCAAGTTCTATTCTGAGTGCAGCTGCACAACTAAATTACTACTGTGTTTGTCTCTTGGTAAGACCATACTGCTTTTTGATTATGATTTAATACTCTCAAACCTGAAATTATGATTAGTTTGGCACAAATTCCTTTTAAAGGAATATAGGAGAAAGTATATGTTTGTGCCATTTGATGTACTAAAGTAAATCTAGAAGACCCAAGTAATAATCACATAAGGTATCAGCAATGAAAGAAGGATCCTCCTATGAAGGAAAATATAACCAGTGCCTGATTCATCAACCTTTTAACCTTATAGGAAATGCATAAAACTATGATTGAACTTACTATTATATGTGGAAAAGATCACCAGGACTAGACATTTCTATGAAAATAAAAATAAACCCTAAAGGATACTCTGTTTGCTTTCAATGTCATTATGTCACTTCTAGTCCACCTCTATTCCCTCATCAACTTTTCATTCTCTTTTAACATCTGAGTTTTTGTACTTCAAGGCCAACAGTTTCAATTCTCTGTTCCCTTATTTTGATTATCAGTCAGAGGAGTAAGATCATCTTATATTTGACCTTCCCTTCTGTTTAATTTTGCTTAACATGACACTCTCTACTCCCAGTTACATTACAGAGAACTGAAAGTTTGTGAATAAATTTTAGAGTAAGGGAGGACTTTGTCATTAGTTTATTATTAGCATCGTCGAAGGCCAACTAAGGAGATCACTCCAAAGAATGGCCGTGAAATTTAAGGATTCTATCTGAGAGAATAAGGTTATAAAGTTAAGCTCTCTCATTTTTCCAATTTATTTTATATAATAATAGTAAGTGTGGTTTCCCTCATCTTGTTTCTACTTTATCATGGAATTTTCCTTTGTATACAGAGATAGAATAAAAAATATAAATTAATCATTTGCTTTGGAAAGTGAACTAAGTGGATCATGACATGAGCTGAAGGAAAGACATTTAGGAAGAGAAAAATTGAAGAGTTTCAAGGATAAAGTAACAGATCCTTGAGACTCACCAAGAAGAGCTGTTCAGTTTCAAAGATGACAGCAATGCCCTGAAGGGTGTATGTTAAGAGTCTTCTGAAAAGGACATTTTCTCCGAAATGTGTGAAGATAAATTTATTGATAGCCCTGAACTTTTGGCACCAGGTGGCTTCTCAGTATTTCAATTTATTTTTATAGTCACTCCTGATGATGACATATTCTCTTTTCTTTATAGTTTAGAATGGATCATTCAAATATCCAAATGCTCAGTGACCAGACATCCGGATGAGCAATAATCTCAATAGTTCTTAAGCAAACTCTGCTGATAGGAGGCACAGACAGGCCACTTTTTTTTTCTGAAAGAAAAGGGGTATGCTTTGTTTAAGCAACAGAATGGGGTGAGGGATTGCTTCTTTTTAGTGAAATGACTGATTTGTCTAGATAACTGGGAAGGGAGGAGAGGAAACTTCCCAAGACTTTCATTTATCTTGTTTTGTGGTGTTTGAGTTCTTGAAGAGTTCAGGTATAATCACAGCCTTCTGTTGCTACAGGAAGCACCATCTGCTGAAGCATTCTGTAAGCAATATAACATCTCTCCAGAGAGAGTTTAGCATTCAATTCACAAAGAAAGATGGCCAGCACTTGTAAACAAAAGGAAACAACTGAAGCAGTGAAGAATGGTCTGTGTTCTAAATATTCAATATGTTTCTCTAGTGCTGGGAAACCCTGTAATACAAACTCTGGCAAAATTCTTTAAAGTATTAATTATACTAAATATTGTCTGTGTGGTGTGCGCTTGTGTGTGTGTGTGTGTGTGTGTGTGTGTGGTGTGTGTGTGAGTTTACTTTATAATTGCAACAGTCTCTGCTAGCATACCTCTTGCTTTTATTTTTGTTTTCATTGTCATTTTTTTTTCTTTTTTATAAGTTGGTTCTTTAGGCTTAGGTGGATTATAAGGAGAAAAGCCATTAACAGAATAGTAATCAAAAATTTGCATTGCTTGGGCTGGAGAGATAGCACAGTGGTAAGATATTTGCCTTGTGCATGGCTGATCTAGGTTTCGATTCCTGGCCATTTCATATAGTTCCCTGAGCCTGCCAGGAGCGATTTCTGAGTGCAGAGTCAGGAGCAACCCCTGAATGTGTGTGAGTGTGTGGCCCTAAAAACAAAAAA
>PVKC010043838.1:0-11658 GCA_004027635.1 Crocidura indochinensis | reverse complement strand
AAAAGGAATTAATCACTGATATAAGGTATACCAGTAGAACTTAAAAAGATAATAGTAAAGTAAGCAAATATGTGGAGACCAGATTTTTTTGTTTTGTTTTGTTTTGTTTTTTGGGCCACACCCGGTGACGCTCAGAGGTTACTCCTGGCTATTCGCTCAGAAGTCGCTCCTGGCAGGCACGGGGAACCATATGGGGAACCGGGGGATCGAACCTCGGTCCGTCCTAGGTTAGCGCAGGCATCTTACCTCCAGCGCCACCCCCCGGCCCCCGAGACCAGATTTTGAATGATTATTTTTTACTCATTGTCTAAAATAAGTACGACTATAGTATATTAGTAATTAGGTAAGAGGCAGAGTAAGGAGAGAGATGAGGAAGGATTTCCAGTAGGCACTCTGTGTTTGGTATATATAAAATATATCTAAACAGAGACAGTAGTTACAAACTAAAATATACTAAAATATTTGCATATACTAAAATATTTGGATTTACACTTTATGGGATTGCAAGGCTTATCATTTATATTTCAACAAAATTATTTAGGTATTTAGAATATCAAAGACAAGATCAGGGTTTGTCCCCAATTTAGAGCACCTCCTTTACAGGAACAAGGTAAAGATTTTACCTACTAAGAATCCTCTAAATTCAATTCAAGAATCACTGCCTTTTAGATGTCTTGCTATACAGCCGAAATATGTACTCTGGAAAATAGTTCAACCAAAGTGACAACAACAAAGGATTATGTATTGAAACCAAGTACGCCCTTCTGGTTTTCACAAGAACAGAGAAAAGAGAAAGGGGATATAAGGTACAAAGTATAGTGATCTACAGTGGCAGTAAAATTTCAGGACTATCCATAGATTTTAGAAGGTATTGAAGAAAAAGTGAATTCATGAAACAATTTTGAACTAATTTTACTACACTATTTTTTCTATTTGATAGTTTTTCATTTGGTAAAACAGAATAAAGTGTTTTCTGATACTTAAAAAATTAACATCAATGATTTATCACCTAAATATCATTATGAAAAATAAAATAAAAACAAAGTACACACAATAAAATACTTAGGGCAGGTGAGATATTACTTGGGTAGAGTACTTGCCTTGAATACGGCCAAATCAAGTTACATTATCTGCATCCCATAAAGTTCCCCAGCCCTTCAGGATTAATTCCTGAGTTCAGAGCCCAGAGTAACCTTTGAGTGCTGCTAGGTATGTCCCCAAACAAACTAAATAAATATATTTATATAGAAACACTTAATCATAAAGTAATTTATTAAGGTAAATGTAGAAATTAAATTTTGATAAGACTGTCAAAGATATTGAATAAGAGTTTGATAATTGACCATCTCAGGTAACTCTTACACAAAAATTTAACTAGATATTTTCATAATATGGGTTGGAAAAAAACAAAAGAATATTTAAAAAACATAAATAAATATAGTCATAATGTTTTATAACTTTTCCCTGAATAATATATCAGATGATATTTGATTTAAAAAATAATGGTAAGATTGTAATGCAAGAATATATATAAATTATAGAGAAGGAGATCATTTCAATTATACAAGTAGTTTTAGTTATTTTCTAGTAGAAAGTCAGTCAATGATACTAAAATCCAAAAATAATATAAATATTATTACATTATTTCAAAAATATGCGAATAAAAATATCACTTTTCTGACAAAACTTTTAAACATGTTCTAAGTAGAGATATCTCTGTCTCACTCTCCCATGTTTCGGTAAGTAAATTTCTTTCAATAAAACTATTTTACTTTTCTAAAAACAAAACCAAACAAGCTAAAAGTGTGGGGCAGGACTTTTGGATGAGTATAATTACTGATCTAGTAAAGTTTAAATAATACATATAGATTATTTATATTTTGAAATGATTATACAGAAGGACCCAGATGGTTTCTCTGTAGGGCTTTCATTAATAATGAGTGCAAACATTCTTATACTTTGTGGTACATTCTGAGAGACTTCATAAAGCCAAAGTATCTTATAAATGATTAAATGAAAAGTAATTTTTTATCATTTTTCTCTGTATCTACCAAAGTTAGTTTAATTTTTTACCTTGCCTTTAACTTAATTGAAAATACAGTTAATATCACACTGAATAATGTTGCTCCAGAATATGATTTCTGGACAGAAGAGCTACAGCTAAAACATTAACTATGGAGGTTAAAAGACAATTGAAAGAAGAGAGTTAATTCATAGATTTTTTTTATTTGTTTGCTTGTTTATATTAGGACATGTTTTTCTGCCTAGAGAAAACTTGTTTATGATAATAAGGAAAAATGTCACATGAAGCTTCTCTCTCAACCCATATAATTATACATTATCTCAAAGTTCTATAGATAGTAAGGAGGATATTAATATGTACTCTAACTATGAATCTGTCCTTTGTAGTATATAATTTATACTTGAATACAGAAAGATAAGTAAAGCACCAGTACCAAATATATACTTTTATGTGACACTAAAATAAAATCATACTTTGTGATAATTTATTTAATTAACTAATTAAAGTGTGTATCAAGAACCAAGTTTATCTTTTCAGCAAGTATTTTTGAAAGTACATTTTTGGGATTACTGAGAATGAGTTAACTTTACATAATAGTTTAAACCTTCGTATTTTTATTTTATAGTCTCAGAAATTAAAATATTCACTTTTAAAATAAAGTTATTAGATTTTTAGGAAGCATTGCCAGGTATTTTGAGGAACTGAAAAAAGGAACCTTAAAGAATGAAAGAAGCCAAGTGTGTCTAAAAAGATTGAGTTTATATGTCCTAATACTCACGCATCCTTGACTCAGGCATTATGATGGAAGAGGTCTGTTACAGAAAACTTAGAATAACATTTGATCTATATTTCTTTAAAATCTGATGAGTCTTTTTAAAATCTATCAATAATTCTATCATTCTTTTTTTATTGGGTGTGGCTGGTATCACACTTTGTGATCTCAAAGTGTACTCAGCTCTGTGCTTAAGGATAACTTTTAGCAAGGTTCAAGAAAATCATGCAAAGTTATGGGGAAAAAATCATCTCAGCTGTGTGTAGGCAGGTGCCATACCTTTGCTCTACTTCTGCTCACTCAATCAAATATGTCTACTATGTATTTTGCAGAAACAGTCAACTGAATTTGAACTATTTATGATTACACACAGGAAGTTTAGTGTATTGCTATAACTAGTTCAGTGAATGGATGTGTTTCTTCCTTTTCCATAACTTGATTTGCTTTTTCTAAGTGATATGTAATTAAAAAACAAATGAAGGATAAAAATATGCTACTATTTTCAGAGAAGAGTCTTATGATTTCTATTTTGTGGTCATAGCTGATGGTGCTGAGATGTAATTTACAGCTCTCTGCTTGGTGTCATTCTGGGTGGATTCAAGAAATCTGAAGATCTCTGGTATTGAATCCAGCACTCCAGTACACAAAGCACACATTATGTAGATTTAGTCATCTCTGAAATGGAGTTGGACAATATCTGATACCAAATGAAAAGTGTATTCTATTCTACTGCCACCTATATTCTTGTCTAAGTGGACAACAGATTAATATTTGCCTAAATTAATCTTCAATTTTTTTAGAGACAAGTGGTACAAAACAAAGTTGCTATATTTCCTCTTTATTACTCCTTTATACTACAATCTGCTTCAAATCACTAGTTATCATTGTCCTAAATTCTTTTAGTGTTTCAGTTTTTCATTACATGCAGAATATTTACAGTTTGTATTTTAAATATACTGTAGAAATAGCTGTTGCTTTCATTGTTTATTAGAAGAGACACATTTCTATCTAACAGAAAACAAATTCTTAAATTATTTCATTTCCAAAAGATACAAGTGTTTTCATCACAATAATTCAAGAATAATGATCCATAGTACCATGTACATTCCTAACTTTACACAAAATTTTCTTATTTTGGTAAAGTAATTTTAAATTAGTTCTTTTGTTGTAGCAGGTGTTTACAGATATCACATAATATAAAATTATACAAAAGCACAATCGGATTGATTATAAATATAACTTTGTAATGTTTTCTGCCTTTTGGGAGTACTTAGGGAATTAGAATAGTCAAGAGAATGCATATTAGAATCCATAAAAATTATTCTGAATCTCAAAATATATCATGATTCTGCGAAGCTACCTTGAAAATGTATCCAAAAATAAATGTTATGGAAGCTATTACTTTTAGAGTTCATTGTCTTCCAGGACAATTCAATTACACACTTTGTATAATAAAAAGAGATTAATTATGCATATTGCAAATTATAAAACAATTAAATGAAAGTGTTGCAAGATTCTGCATTTAAAATATGATAATTTCAATGTTTTAACAAAATTGGTGACATGGTATATACTTTCTGACATAATAATGTATTTCTAAATATGTACTGTTCTGGATAAAATCAAACATTAAAATGAGGATTTGTACCTTCTCCTACACTTTGTATTTCAATTTTGGCAAGTTGAGATATTTATTTTCACATGAGAAAACCTACCAGATTATAAATCCCTTATTATTATCTTTTTCTTTTTTTTAAAATGTTTTTTGGACCACATCAGGGAGAGCTCAGTGGTTATGCCTGGCTCTGCACTAAGAAATCACTCTTGGCAGTCTCAGGGGACCATATGTGATGTGATGGAACCCTCCTGGTTCTGCTACATGCAAGGCAAACATCCTACCACTCTGTTATCACTCTGGCCCAAGTCACTGATTCTTAAAGTGATTTATATTTTTGGACCACATCTAGTTGGTTCAGGGTTCACTAACTATTTTTCACTCATAAGTATATTCCTGGTGGTCTTATACAAATTCTATGAGATCCTAGATCTAAAACAACTTAGCCAAGTATAAGACACACAAATAACCTGAGTACTATGACTTCAGCCCACTATTTCATTATTTTATTTAAAAAATTATTAAAAAATTTATATAAAAACACTATTTTGGAATAATAGTTTCTTTTTTTGTTTTTGTTTTTGCTTTTGGTTTTTGTTTTTTGGGTCACACCCGGCAGTGCTCAGGGGTTACTCCTGGCTTTATGCTCAGAAATTGCTCCTGGTAGGCACAGGGGACCATATGGGGCACCCGGATTCGAACCGATGACCTTTTGCATGAAAGGCAAACGCCTTACCTCCATGCTGTCTCCCGGGCCCCAGGAATAATAGTTTCTTATACTAGTGATTCATTAAAAGATTTATTTATTTTTTGTTTGTTTGTTTTGGGGGGGTCACACCCGTCAGTGCTCAGGGGTTACTCCTGGCTCCATGCTCAGAAATTGCTCCTGGCAGGCACGGGGGACCATATGGGGCACCGGGATTCGAACCAATGACCTTTTTGCATGAAAGGCAAACGCCTTACCTCCATGCTATCTCCCGGGCCCCTAAAAGATTTATTTTTATAATAGAAATGCTAATAAGTTTTAATTTTTAATTGAAATTTATAGGTTACTAATAAATGGTTTTGTTTTGTTTTGGTTTGCTTTGGCTTTGGGGCCACACTTGGTGACACTCAGTGGTTACTCCTGGCTATGCACTCAGAAATCGCTCTTGGCTTGGGGGACCATATGGGACACCAGGGAATCAAACAGCAGTCCGTCCTAAACTAGCACATGCAAGGTAGATGCCATATTGCCTGTGCCACCACTCTGGCCCCAGTAATAAATGTTTTAACTTTAATACATGATTTAAATAATTTATTCAATATATATTTGTGTATATCTACATTTCATATACAGTGGAATTTATTGTATGATGAGAAAAAGCAAGTTTAATTTTGCCAAAAAATCATATGGCAAGCATAGAAGTAAAAATTAATATAATAATCACAAGAGAATTTAACACTATGAGCCTGTTAAAGGCATTGGATATAAATGGGTATCTTAGAAATTAAATCAAGTGGTAAAATAAGTTGATATTTGATTTATTAGGACTTAATATCAAATAACTCATATAGAAATTGTCTTAATGTATCTGGGTAGAATCTGAACTGCATTTCTATCACATTTCCTGATGAAGATTTGATAGGCTAATAATTTAAATACTACACTTTGACTAGAATTGATTTTTAGAAAGGATGGGTAAAAATTGCCTTGTTGTAAAATTGATGGTTATGAGTTTTATTCTCTAAAGGCAAAGTCGACACTATGCCAACGAGGTATGTTTGTTTTGATTGGTAGTTCTCTTTTCCTTCAAAGATAGGTTGACCATAAGTTTTTAACTTTTCTGGTGATGAAATATCAGTATTTACTTAAATAATGATCAATGACAGGAAAAAAGTAAGCAATGGAAAATAAAAGCAAGTAAGGGTCATAGCCAATTTTAGAATTATACAGAATAACACAGTGTCTGGTGCTGGTAAGTCCTCTAAAGATCTTGCAATGTCAGCTTTACATGCAGGTAAAATGTATTTGATCACCAACAACAAACGATTATCCAAGCACCACAGAATAATGAATAGATATGCATATAGTTATATATGCATGGAGTCTATATTACATATATGTATATATAAGCTACATATATGTACATAATATATATATAATTCACATACTTTCAAAATGTGAATAGAATACATGGAGTGTGTATATATGTATGTGTACATATATATGTGTGTGTGTGTATATATACATATATATACACATACTTTGTCTATACTTTGCTTTGCCCTATGGTGATAAACCTCATAGCTTGACTATGGCCTATTATTTAGTGGGTATGTACAAAACAATATCTATTAGATGAATATAACTATTTCTCACAATTTATCTTTTTGAATGTACCTCTATTGTCCCAGTTTCTCTTCCTTTAATCATAATCTTATTTTTTTTGGGGGGGGCACACCCGTTTGATGCTCAGGGATTACTCCTGGGTAAGCACTCAGAAATCACCCCTGGCTTGGGGGGACCATATGAGACACCAGGGGATCGAGCCACGGTCTGTTCCTTGGCTAGCGCTTGGAAGGCAGACACCTTACCTCTAGCACCACCTCACCGGCCCTTAAATCATAATCTAACACATTTGTTAGTTGTAATGATAAAAATCAAAACAAAATAATTTTTAAAATGGTTCACAGGTAAATAAAATATATAATTTCCCATCAAGGTATATTTACAGTGAGAAAGATTCCTTTGAGTTTGTTTAAAGTCAATTAAAAATATTGTTCAGTATGTTTCTCTGAAAATAATTCACTAAGTGTATTTGGTTTTCTTATGTCTTACATTATTTAAATTTTGCTACATATGATTTATTTTTACAACAAACATAAAAATTAAAAAAAATATATCAGATAAATTTTTCTAAAATTTACTTTTAAAAATCAACTTAAAAATTAAGTGTGACTTTCACTAGAACAATTGTGAAATATTATGCTGATTAGAGAGTTTTACAAATAAAAGTCTCACTTCTATTTACATTCAGGCCTTAAAATAATGGATAATAGCACATTTCTTGTTCTCTCTTGCTGATTTATACTTTCACAAATTTACCTGATGTTATCATAATGCTATTCATTTTGATTTTATTATTCAATATTCACATTCAACATAGGAATGTCTAGACAGGTCTTATCAAATACTGTTTGCATTTCCTAGCTCATATCCCCCAATTTCAGAAGTGTATTTCTTTAGAGATTAAATTTTTTACTTCATTTACTTAAGCTTATTTTTGTACATACAGAAGCTTCTAGTTTTATTTTCTGACAGCAAAGGGTAGTTTGATTGATAGAATTTAATGACTTGGCTGAAATAATGTAGTTGGCTTTTATCTTACATAGGTATGCTTTTTATTTGTCTTACCTATTACATGAGAAATAAGAAAGTGACAAAATGTAATGATTTTAGGTATCCCACCTGGGCCCATAATTCTGTCTACATTATAGAATATAGGTGTCGCAGGAAGAATTCTGAACACCCTGGATAAGAATTACAATGAATATATGTATAAAAGTATTAAAGTAGTTCAATACAAATATGCTACTTAGTAATTCTAAGGAAGATTGATGGCCCAGAAAGGTAATCATTCACTGGAATATGCATGCTTAATAAATATTTTATCATTTTAATAAAATTCCTACTTTTTATTTTTTGGGCCACACGTGGTGATGCCCTGGGGTTACTCCTGGCTATGCCTTCATAAATTGCTTCTGGCTTGGGGGACCAAGTAGGACGCTGTGGAATTGAACCTATGTCCTTCTAGGTTAGCTTGTGAAAGGCAGATACCCTATCACTGTGCCACTGATCCAGCATCTAATAAAATTTCTAACCATTGATAAAATTATTGTGTTTTCTTGCTTATATTACCAATAAAATAATTTTATTCTGTAATCCAATAAAAAGACAGATATTGATAAAATGTAGAGGCGCAAAAAGAAAAGGGCTAATGTAGGTAAGAGGTAAAAAGTGAAATTTGTGTTGACAAATACATAAACATCCATAATCACGACCTATGTGAGGTATCAGGAGAGTCATGTGACCGTTCTTTTTTTTTTGGGGGGGGTCACACCCATCAGTGCTCAGGGGAAATTGCTCCTGGCAGGCACGGGGGACCATATGGGGCACCGGGATTCGAACCGATGACCTTTTGCATGAAAGCAAATGCCTTACCTCCATGCTATCTCCCGGGCCCCTCATGTGACCTTTCTAAGTCTCACTTATTCACCTGTAAAGTGATCATAAGTATTTTATAAAGTTCTTTGAGGGATGAAAAATAATAAACAAGCAAGATATTAAGCATATTCTCAAATTTGGTAGCATGTGTTTTGCTGAAATATATTGATGTCATATCTGAAGATTTTTTAAAATGTAGTATTCTGTCAATGAGTTTTTATTTTTCTCCTAAAATAGGTAACATTCTGTAAATCAGTGGTCCTCAAACTATGGTCTCGGGCCATATATTGTATTTGTTCCCGTTTTGTTTCTTCACATCAAAATAAGATGTATGCAGTGTGCATAGGAATTTGTTCGTAATTTTTGTTTTTACTATAGTCTTGGCCCTCCAATGGTCCGAGGGACAGTGAACTGAGCCCTTGTTTAAAAAGTTTGAGGACCCCTGGTGTAAATTATGAAATATATATTGCTTGGATATATTAATGTAATATGATTTTCATTAGAACACTGATATTAACACTTTAAAGGCTACCTTTTTCCACATTTGCACAGAAATTTACTATCTCATATCTTTTCTGGGATATAGTGGATGTGGGGGCAGGAAAAGAAGATCCCAATTAATGTTTTGAGCACTGAGAATCACTCCCTCTGAAGCTTGGCAAATGAAATTTGACAGTTCAGTGTTATAGTAAAAAATGTTACTGTGGTCTTGTGGTTCGCAAGAAATTGATCTTGGACCCTGCAATTCTATTTTGGGGTGGGGGGTGTTGGGACCACACCAGGTAGTACTTAGGGGTTACTTCTGACTCTGCACTCAAAAATCATTCTGGCAAACTCCAGAGTTATATGGAATGCCAGGATGAACCCAGGAAAATATTTCTGAGGGAGGACAATGTGTGTGTGTGCTTTAAGTTTTTTTTTTAATAAAATCACATTTTTCTTAAATTAATTCTTATTTTCTTTCTCTGGAATTATTTGAGTTTATTTTATTATGTTGCTCTTTTCAATAAATAAATAATTGACTTGAATCACAATGAGATATACAGTTTTAAAGTTGCACATTATTGAATTTCAGTCATACATTGTAAAATAACCTTTAGCAGTACACATTTTCTGCCGACAATGTCCTCAGTTTTCGTTCTGTCCTGCATCTGCCTCTCTCCTCTATGCCTCCAGCAGAGATATTTCTTTAACACTTCCTCCCTCCATTTCTTCACCTTCATTTTTTTCCTTTTAACAATATGATTTTCAACATTGTTATTGAAGGAATATTTTTATTTTACTTTTATGCCGTGTGCAATTATCTGATAAGGTTGGCTAAAACGTTTTATATTTTCTGTGTTTTTGCCTACCTTACCTTGAAAGAGATACTACTATCCACTGCTCATGTTTTTGTCACATCTTAATCAGGAAGTACCGGTTAAGAAAAAATACAGATTATAAGTGGCCTGAGCAGTGGTGCAAGCTGTAAGGCGTCTGTCTGCCTTGCATGAGCTAGCCTAGGACAGACCTAGGTTCGATCCTCAGGTGTTCCATATGAACCCCCAAGCCAAGAGTGATTTTTCAGCACACAGTCAGGAGTAGCCCCTAAACACTACTGGGTGTGTCCACCCCAAAACTAAAGATTGTAGAAGATAAAAGTAAATATTATATGAAGTCAAGCCATTAAGTAGTCTAGAAATTATTTTAATAATGAAGTAAAACTACCCGGAATCCGTACCGTGAGCTTGCCAGTTGCAACTTCTGAACACAGAACCAGGAGAAAGCTCTAAGTGCTTTGGGGATGCCCCCCCAAATAATTAATACCATAACTACTTTAAAATTAATCAAACTTTAACAGTAGCAATTTAGAAAATACTGAGTATTACTTAAACTAATTAGTTATCAAAAGTTTAGAAATTTAGTATAAATTACATTGAAGATTTTTAAAATTTTAAAGTAAAGATACTAGAATAAAGGCTATTAGATAAAAAACCTATAAATTTTATTACATTTTGTAGGTTTCCATTAATAATTATTGTCATTTAATGGATGCTTTATAACTATTCACTGCACTATTTAAAATGAATGAACTATAAAAGGTTTATTTTAGGCAGAGTACTAAATAAAGCAAAATGTTAGATGAAGAAAGATGTGAAATTTTCTGGTGCAAAGAAACATGTCTAGAAAGAGAAAACATAAATTTGCAGAGGAGAGCGAGAATGACTATTCAGAGCAGTAACAAATTGACATGATTCAAGTTTCATACAAGCAGTGTGCATCAGTTTCTCACTTTGTGTTCAAAAATCTGTAATTTTCTTGGCTTTCCTCTAAAAAATTATGTGGTTTTGGGCAAGTCATTTATTCTCAGTTTCTGATCCCTATGATTGTCCTTGAAGCAGATGTCTTGAAAAAATTATTACAAAAATCAGATATTTTTATAGAATACAAAATAACTAGTGTGATATCTGTTGGAATGCAGTGATAATTATTCATACATTGAAGTGCAGCTTTCTAAAAGAATGAAAACATGTCTTAGAAATTATTTGAAATATTAAAATAAACAATAATTGTATGACTTTTAACAAAATTTTTACCTTTTCTAACTCAGATTAGTTTATTTTTTAAAATATTTTAGTATCTCAGATACATAATATATTTTTGCCTTACAACTAGTTCTGAATTGAAAATATACCTTGGGACAGGAGTGATAGCACAGGAGAGAGGGGAATTGCCTTGCATGCAGCCAACCTTGGTTCTATCTCCAGCATTCTTATGCTTGTCATGAGTAATTTCTGAGTGCAGAGACAGGGGCAAGCCCCGAGAGCCACTGGGTGTGGCTCATAAACAAAAAAACAAGCAAAAACAAACACATGAATAAAAAATACATAAGGAAAATTTGAAGTGAGATAATTTGATAATATT
The DNA here is from genome assembly GCA_004027635.1 of Crocidura indochinensis. Lineage (NCBI taxonomy): Eukaryota > Metazoa > Chordata > Mammalia > Eulipotyphla > Soricidae > Crocidura > Crocidura indochinensis. The sequence goes on along the minus strand of PVKC010043838.1, from coordinate 137 downwards.
TTATGTTGATTATTCTAACAAAGTTTTAAATATGAAAATGATAAACAAATTGTTATATAGCTTTGCATATATCTTCATACATGTAGATACATATATTTTGGATTCTGATTTAAAACAAATAAAGCAATTTACTTTAG
>PVKC010043837.1:0-11686 GCA_004027635.1 Crocidura indochinensis | reverse complement strand
CACAAGTATCTAAATTTTGGGTATGTTGAAAGGACTCATTTATATTACAACGCAAGAGAAATATGAAGACAAGTTAAGATATATGCTTATAATTTACCATGCAATCATTTTTCTTATCCTTTGATGCACTGAAAAAGGCAATTAGCCCTGTAGGGTGGTTCCAGAGTTTAAATGAGACACATTATCCTACTAACCAAAGGATCAACTGCTAGATAGAATGAGAAACTTTATGGCGATAGCATTAGCTACTATTTATTGAGTAACATTTCAGGAATGAAGAACTATTTTTCTGACCTCTTTCATTAAACATGCTGTATGTTTGGCAAATGCAATTTTATCTACCCACTCTGTTGCAATCTTTTCCCTAACCAACCAAAGAGAAAAATCTAATGTTTTTAAATGAGCTTCAAGATGCATCACAAATGTAAATCTTCTTTTACAGGAGCTGAAGCAATAGCAAGGGATTTGCCTTTCATGCAGTTGGCCAGGCTTCAATCTTTGAAGACTATACATGGTCTCCAGAACCCTGCATGGAAACCTGGAATAATCCCTGTGCACTGCCAGTTGTGACCAAATCTCACCAATACACACACACACACACACACACACACACACACACACACACACACACAGCGGATAAACACAAAATAAAATCTCATGTCACAAATTCTATTATCTAGAAATACAACTTTATTTTTAAAATGTAACTTATTTTCCTATAAAATGGCAAAGTTCTTGGGGTCATTGAGAGGTGAGTACTCGAAGTGTTAAATTGCAAATTATCAACCATTGATCATCAATTCATAAATCTTACTATAAAGATATCTATAGTAACTGCACATATGGTCCTTGAGACATCTCACCTCTGCCAGTTTTTCTTCAAGAGACTTACTTTCCTGGGATGCTTGAATTAGTGGATTTCAATCTTGACTTCATATAATAATCACTAGGAGAATTTGTAAATGACTTACACTGTATACCAGGATGATTTATATCAGCATATTCCCAAACATGAAGATTCTTAACCTATGATCATAACCTTAATTTCTGATTTGCATACTAGGTTTTTAGTAGCAATGATGAAGGGATTGTTTCTTCTTTCATAAAATGTTAAAAAAATACTTCCTCTATAAATACCTTTTCTCTTCTCCACTGTCAAAATGATGATACGGTTCAATTGGGATTGAGGCTTCCAGAAATAAAAAGTGTATACATATAAACAAAATATTTTATACTATATTTACTTAAGTTTTAATTACCAAATTAGTGAAATGCACTCTTGCCTACTTTCTGAAATAATGATAAATGTTCTAGAAATATATTCAGACAAATTAGTAAGATGTATTTTGCCTACCATCTGAAATAATGATAAATGGGAGGTAAATATAAATTATCCAACCACACATAACTGAAAATGTGTTAAAATATGAATCTTTGGCATGTTAAAATTTTATAAAATATATATTAATAGTTATCTTCATTTTAAAAAATGGTATATTATGTATTTGAAGATATTTTCTTGCTTCTCATAAATCCCATAAAATGCAAATAATATTGATAGAAAATAATCTCATTTCAACAAAGGGTACTGAAAACTAATGAGATTAGTTATTGTGATTAAAGCCACAGAGCTAACAGAGAAAACCAGAAATCAATAATGGGGATTAAGTAGAAATTAACAAATATTAGGAAAACAATCAAAATATACCATAGTTAAGATATCAATTTAATGCAGAAGGAGCTCCTGATTTTCTGAGAAGGAAATGAAACTATAATAGAATTCAAGAATCCATTGATAATTCTTGAATGTCTATTCCACAAGACACACACAAATATTAAGGTGACTGAGTTCAAAACATCTAATGGCTCAGTCAGAAGAAGGGTTTCTTCATTTTTAATTTTTTTAAATCCCGAGATTTTAATATAAATTGTTAGAACTAAATGATAATAAAACAATTATAAACATGGGTGGTCCAAAGGCCTATTTTTCCTTTAAAGCATTTCTTTCCCATTTTCTACTCCAATCTGTTTCCCAAGCAAATAGACCACTGTGGATCCTGAGAAAAAGCAATGAAAATGGTTGTTACTAGTACAGTCAATAATAATACTCTATAAAATATTTAAAGGTCATCATAAAATCAGCTAAATATCAAGTCTATCTTTTGTTACCTTCCCAAGTTGACTTTGTTGACCTTTGGAACAATGTAAGTAATAAAATATTTCTTCTCCCAAAACAAATGTGTGTTGGTCTGATTCCTCAACTGAGAGAGAAGATAAAATTTGGACAGGTGCAGAGGAAGAATGCTATGAAGACTCAAAGAGAAACTGAGCAACATCTCTCTAAGTCCCAGAGAAAGGTCTGGGCCAGAGCTGTCCCACATAACCTCAGCAAAATTCAACTCTCCCAACACCTTATCTTAAACATTTAGATCCCAGGTCTATGAGAAAAATGTTTGCTGTTTTAGGCAAAGTCTTTTGTACTTTATTGTATATGATTTATAGTAAATCAGATAGAAAGAATGGTTGATAATAAATTGGCATGAGTATGTGAATGGATATATGAATGGAAATAATACAATTATTATGTTAATTATTATATAAATAAATTGTTCATGGGAGATAGATATATATTATAGTAGATGAATAGGTGGGTGGGTATATACATTCATGTAACATAAAAAAGGAAATGATAAATAAAATATAACTTGATGACAAATATGAAATAGATGATACAAATATAAATAGATAAATAGCTAATTTATGAATGAACACTAGACTCCTGGGAGTTATGATGATGAAGATAGATAGGTAGATAGATAGAGATATATAGATGAGATAGATAGATAGATAGATAGATAGATAGATAGATAATATTAACTTTTCTACAGGAAACTCTAATATTATACCTGGGCAGATATAATTGATTTTAAAGATTCAATGAAGATATTTTCCCTTAGAATTAGATTTGGCTAAATAAAATTGTTTCAAATCATCATTCTCCACCTCATCAACTTTAACTTTTTCAAGCACAAACTGGAAGAATTAAAGAAAATTATCCTGTCAAAATGATGGAATTAAAGTTATTTAAATTCTGTGCCAATGTCCTCATCATATCTATACTATATTAATTAGAAGCACAAACTCTATTTTAACTAGGACATATGATTTTTACCTACTAGTGACAGATTTTCTTGAAAAGAATGTCTCTGAGCAACAGATTTTACTAAAGTATAGATAGTAAAATTGTGTGCATGAAGCATCTTACCTAAAATAATTTATTGCAAAGAAGATGGGTGAGTTTAAAAAAGAAAATGCATATGGTTGGATACCATCAAGTCTCTTTCTGGGGTTCCTAAAATAGGCTAATGTGGCCAATAGAGGCAAGAGTGAAGTCTGAAGGGCAGCCTTATTCCTCTCCTCTCTCTACCTTGGGAGATACTTCAGGTAATGACTAGCATTTCCAGTTTTTCTAGAAGCTTCCATTAGGTAAAGCCTTAACCAAATGAATTTTTAGGTCCAACAATACTATTTTGTTTTCCCACTCTTCCTACAATGTACATTGCAGAGTCCCTCTACTTCATTCTACCAATTTGTATATATAGAGTAATTTTGTTTTTCCTAATTGGACCTGAACCAATACATACCAACTAGAAATATTCACTAAGTAGGAACATGTCAACAGAAACAAAAGCAAACAACAGAAGATCTTACCTGTCAGTTGCATAACTTGCTTTAGCATGTGTTCATAAAATTTGACATGACATGGAGAAATTAGGAACTCTCACTAAGTCAAATTAAGTTTATATTCTAAGGGAAAGCTAACATTAAGTTCATCATTTGAAAAATATTTATGATTGTTATGTCAATTGGTGGTGAGAATGTTGCACTGGTGAAGGGGGATATTCTGTTTATGACTGAAACCCAACTAAAATCATGCATGTAATCATGGTTCTTAAATAAAGATTTTATTTAAGAAATGATTGCTATGCCAAGATACCTGTCACTTACTATAGGGAAATATTTTCTGGGAAAATAAATAAAAGATGACTTAGGTAAAGGAAGAAAAATTAAGCAGATTATAAGAAGAAATACCTTATCTATAAGAAGACAGAAGTTTAATTTTCAAGTGGGTCTAGTGGAGTTTTGTGTTTTCAATAGTCTTAGCAGAACCATTATAAGCAAGTAATTACTTAGTGGGTCTATGTTGACTATCAAGGAATTATTGTAAACAAAATTGGAATATTAAAAGATTACCTTGAAGATGTGCAAATGGAATTGTGTGAATTTAGATTATGATTTAGTAAAGTTTAATATTTGTTGATAGAAAGGACTATAGTAAAATTATCAGCAAGAATCAAACAATAAACTAGAAATGACTATTGCTAATCAACTAAAATGCTTATAATAGTAAAGATGTATCAGGTATAGAATAGAGATATATTATCGTGAATGAGCTCTAGTGAAACAAATTATATTTATCATGAAAACTAATTACTCTCAGACAATACAAATAGTTACACCTCTGTAAATACACTTGGCAGAAATACAGATATGAAACAGATTCTGGTGAAAAACAGCATATACTAAGGAAGAACCTACATAGAGACATATAATAATAGATAATAATAATAGTAATAATAATGTTAATAGAGACATAGTTTAACACCAATAAACACCATCAAAACTACAGAGGCAGAGACTATAGGTGGAGCATATTGTGGGAGTAAGAAGATAACATTTCACCATAGGACAAGCATTCTTGGAGCACCGGCATTTGATCAGTGATCAATCATCTCCATAGCAATGAAACTACTGTTGCTATTTAAGGCCATTTTCATCCTCTCCAAAGTCTGATGACAAAATGACAAGATTAAAAGGCATCACGGAAGAAGTAAGGCCCATTATAGTAAACCTTTCTCTTCTTAAAATATTATTATAAACTCTTTTCTCTGTGTTTTTGTCATTTTGTGGTTTGGGGTCAAACCTAGTTTTCAGGATTTACTCCTAGCTCTTTGGTCAGGAATTGCTACTGGTGGTTCTGGGGAGTTAGCTTTTAAATTCAGATTGGCCACTTGCTAGGCCCATTGTCTTTCTCCAGTCCCTTTCCTATAGGTTTGAATGACCTATTGTTTTTGTTACTAGATCCTCAAACACTTGCATGATCTGAGAACTCATTCATTTCTTTTATGTCAACTCAGTAAATATCAATTGGCTGAGAGATTCAAGTTAATCACTCAGCATTTTTAGGCAAAGCAGCAGTTACCTCTTGTAAGTGATGTGAAGGAGTTAAAAACCAAAGATACAGTTTCTATTATGCACTGTATGCTCAAAACTAGACACACATATATGTGTAAATCATTATCATAACGTCAGCTGCAGAAAGCATATGCTCAGGAAGGTTAAAATGACCTTTTTAAGGGCCCAACATATTCACTGACTCCCAAATTGTGCTTCTTGAAAGAATATTCTTTCTATAATACAGTGGCCTTTACCCCATCTCCCCATATAGGAAGGATAATAATAACTGCCCTCTCTACCTGGAAGGACTACAGGGAGGAGAAAATGAGGTAGTGACTGTGAAAGCATTTTAATCATAAGGCATTATGTAAATGTAATACATAATTACTATTATTATCTCCCAGCAGTCCAAGTTTTAAGCTCTTTATAGTTCTCTTGCTTTCTCTGCCCATAAAGTAATTCACTTGTAGGTCCTGTTGGCCTGAAACTTAGGTAAAAATAATATCCACTCTGTTTTTCTAAGCCTCCTGCATTTCAACAACTTTTCTTAGCCATCATAAATGCCATAATGTACTTAAGTCTTCTAAGACATGAAGGATTGTAATTCTAGTTAACTTTTATTTTCTGGGTCTAACCCATTATAGTAGAGTCTTTTGCTTTTAGAAATCCCAGTTTGCCTGCTATACTTTATGGTTTATTTATGTTAATTTTATACTCTCTTTAGATGCCTCCTATTATAATCCTAGTCTTCTCCACTCTTTCTCCCTGATTTTTAGAACCCCATGGAACACGATTTTCCATGTAGGAACATTAACGCTAGCCCACTTATTAATTAGTAAGTCTACTAAGATAGATTATATCCCCCTGCCAATTTCATAAATGTCTTTCTGTATCAGAAACATATACTCTGACCTCTAGCCATGAATATGTTATCATGTGCAAGGCAAATGCCCTACCACTTGTGCCACCACTTTGGACCCTGAATATGATCATTGTATAAGAACTCAGTCATTTATTTTTAATTTTGCTCAGGGACAGAGTCACACTCAGCAATATTACTGAGGCCTCTCCATTCTCTGTGCTCTGGGGATGCTACAAGAGATTTCTGTAAGATTATCTAGTGTTGGAAATTGAATACATACTGCTCCCAAGCCTTCTAGCCCACTGAGCTACCTCATCATCACTGGTATTTTAAACTCTTGGTGCTAAATTTTTGCTTTCAATCATTCCTTATCTTCTTTAATTTTGTTCCTTCAACATTCTGTCTGCAATTATGAACCAGTGGGGTATAACCATCAGTATTTAGCCTGTTCTGTACATGATAAATCATTCATAATTAATCATTTAATTCCAATCTAGAGCACATGTTGCCAATTCTTTAAGTTATAATGTGCTTTTTTTATGCCTCTTTAGGTGCATTGTTATGAGCTGCACTTCCTTCCATCAGCAGTAGAATTTTTTTTCTCTTGCCCTAGAATAAGTATTGATCTTGTGACTGTCTCTCCCACTCAGAACACTAAAAGAGACATGATATGAATTCTGAGGCTAAGTCATATCAATATTTAAGCCTTTAATCTAGCTCTCCTGAGATGTCCTTCACCATATTATTAGTTCAGACATATTTGACAAAGAATGAAAGACTGAATGAAGAACCTAGTCATCTGAGCTGATCCAATCATTCCAGCAATTCCAACTAATTTTCTGACATATGATTGAGTCCGTCTAACCTTCATACAAATGAAAAAAATCTTCAGTTGAGTCTATTTCAAGGTACTGTCTCATAGAATTGTGGAAAATGATTAAAAATACTTTAAAAATGCTCATCATTTTTATTAAATAAAGTCAAACTAAAAATACAATGAGATTGCATTGCACACGTAAGAGAATGGCTTATCTTAAAACACTATGTAATAGCAATTATAGGTAAAAGCACTACAATACAGATGCCTTTATGTACTATTGGTAGAAATATAAACTGCTGCTTACACTGTAGGAAAATATTATGGGGACGGGACTGCTCAGAAAAGTAGGAACCAACTATTCAACTTTTGATATATATATTTGAAGTGCATAAAAACATGAATATAAGAAATATAAGCACTAATATTAGACATGTGTTTATTGAAGCATTATTTATATCGGTCTACATAAGAAATTAACATCACTGATAAGTATACATAAAATATGTGACATATACATACACTAAAATATTATTCAACTGTTATAAATGAATCGTTGGAATTAAAGTATAAACTTAGAAGGCCTTGTGCTAAGTGAAATAATTGAGATTAGAAAGAAAAATCTATATATTTCACTCACATGAGAAAAATTTAAAAATCAAAATTAAACTGTTAGATCATAAGAACAAAACAATGATTACCAGATAAGAGAGGGTATTAAGTAGATAAATAAGTTAAAAGAGTAAAATATCTTTTAGTTTTTCTCCATTGAGGGTAATATTTGCCATTACTTGTAACAGATGGCCTTAACTATATTAAGAAAGGTTCCTTTTATTTCAATCTTGCTGAGAGTTTTTAATCAAGAATGGTGTTATCAAATGCTTTCTCTGCATCTGTTGATATTATGCGATTTTTATTTTTCTTGTTGGTGATGTTGTGTATTATGTTGCTAGATTTACGGATGTTAAACCATCCTTGCATTCCTGGGATGAAACCTACTTGATCATAGTGAATGATCTTATTGATGAGGCATTGGATCCTATTTGCCAGGATTATGTTGAGGATCTTTGCATCATATTCATCAGGGATATTTTCTTTTTTGGCAGCATCTGTCTTGTTTTGCTATCAAGGCGTAGTTGGCTTCATAAAAACTGGGAGTGTTCCTGTTTTTTCAATTTCTGAAAGAGTCTGGGTAGGATTAGTAGTAGTTCCTCTTGAAATACAAATGGATTAAAGCCCTTGATATCAGACCTGATACCATAAGGTATATAGAACAACACATAGGTAATACAATCATGACATTGAGACTAAAGGCATCTTCAAGAAGGAAACTGCACTCTCCAAATAAGTGTAAGCAGAGATATAAAGATGGGAATACATTAAGCTGAGAAGCTTCTGCACCTCAAAGGAAAAAGTGCCCAGGATACAAGAGCTCCCACTGAGTGGGAGAAACTATTCACCCAATACCATCAGATAAGGGGCTAATATCCCAAACACAGGGCACTGACATTACTTTTCAAGAAAATGAACATTTAATACCATTAAAAAATGGGGGGAAGAAATGGAAAGACACTTTGACAAAAAAAGAAATACCAATGGCCAAAAGGCACACGAAAAAATGCTCCACATCACTAATCATCAGGGAGATGAAAATCAAAACAACTATGAGGTACTATCTCACACCACAGAGATTGGCACACATCACAAAGAATGAGAACAAGCAGTGCTGGCTGGAATGTGGAAAGAAAGTAACTTTTACCCACTGCTGGTGGGAATGCTGTCTAGTCTAACCTTTATGGAAAGCAATATGGAAATTCCACCAAAAACAGGGAATTGAGCTCCCATACAATCTACTCCTAGTGATATACCTTAGGAATACAAAATACAATACAAAAATCCCTTCCTCACACCTATATTCATTGTAGCACTATTTATAATAGCCAGACTCTGGAAACAACTAAGACGTCCTTCAACAGATGAATGTCTAAAGAAATTGTGGTACATATACACAACAATATTATGCAGCTGTCAGCAGAGAGGAAGTCATGAAATTTTCCTATACATGAAAGTACATGGAATCTATTATGGTGAGTGAAAGAAGTCAAAGAGAGAGATAAACACAGAATAGTCTCAGTTATCTATGGGTTTTAAGGAAAATAAAAGCCATTTTTGTCATAATTTTCAGAGACAAAAGAGAGGAGGTCTGAAAGTTCCAACTCACTACATGAAACTCACCACAAAGAGTGATGAGTTCAGTTAGAGAAATAACTACATTGAGAACTATCATAATAATCTGAATGAATAGGTAAAGTAGAAAGCCTGTTTAGTGTACAGGAGGGGGTGGAGTGGGGAGGAGCGAGATTTGGGACATTGGTGATGGGAATGTTGCACTCGTTAAGGGGGGGGGTGTTCTTTACACGACGGAAACAGAACCACAATCATGTTTGCACTCAAGGCATTTAAATAAAAATATTAAAAAAAGGAGTAAAATGTCATTTTGATCTTTTTTTTCCTAGTTACCATATTAGTCAACATGGTTATAAAAGTTATAGTCAGAGTCAGGGAGCCAGAACAATTTAAAGTGTTTTTCTTGCCTATGACCAACCAAGTTCAATTTCTGGCACCACATAAGTTTCCCCCAAGCACCTACCTCCATGTGTAATTTCTGAGCCAAAATTAGCAATAAACCCTATAGTGTGGACCAAAAACAATAAAAGTTATAGAAAATACATTGAATAAAAGTGATTACCTTGAGTCATTTCTTTTTTTTTATAATTTTTATTGCTACCAAAAAGTAACAAATATTTCACATTAATATTGAAGGTATATAGTAACAATGAATCAGGGCCATTCCTACCACCAGGGTTATCCTTCCTCCCCACTTTTTCTCAGCATCCAATCCATATATCCCTCCTTTGCCCCCACCCCCAATGCTAATGTAACTGTTCCTCTCTGTGTATAGCTTGTTCTATACAGGGTATCGATTCTGTTGTTGACTTTGGGTTTGGTGTTTAATTCTGGTCATTTTTTAATTCCACTCAATGTCTTGGTACCATTCATTATTATTTTTCCCCCTCAATTCATGAGGCAGACAAGATGATTCAAGTTGTATGGTTCTGCTGGAAGAAGACAAAAACGAAAAAACAAAAACAAAAACATATCATCATCATCAACAACAACAACAACAACAACAACAACCCCAGTAGTTTTTTCCACTAGCGTGGAAAAGAAAGAAACAAAAAATGAAAAAAGGTTAAAAGAAAAGCAAACAAAAGGAGTACTGGTGTGGGAAGTTTTTTTTTTCCCTAGGCACAGTAAGTATTGGGGAAGTATGAAAGGAAATTCTCTTGGCTTAAGAGATTCAGAGTTTCTCTGCCCTTGAAGCATAATGTCATGGGAATAGCTACTGTCTCCATACTCACTCATATACACACCCTCAAGGTCTATTTATGGTGCCAGAAAACTTTCCACTCAGATCTGGGTGATGACACCCTGCTTCTGTAGCTGGAGATCTTGTTATTTGCATAGGTCATAGGACGAATGCTAGGAGAAAGTTTTTCTTTATGTTCTAGGAGTTCTGTTTCATTGCTGTTTTTCTAATCAATGTTCTGTAATAAATTGTCTAAATTTTTGCTCAAATCCTAGGTTGAAGCCAAGGATAGAGTCTTTATGATGGTTCCAGAAATTCTGCTTAGTCTCCAATGGCAAAGTCGGACTCTGTAATTAGAGAACTTGATTTTTGTACAAGTCCTAGGCTAAAACCTAGGGTAGGTTTTTCTTATTGGTCCCAGGAAAAGTTCTGCCCAGTCAAGGTTGTCAAAGTCAGTGAACTGTAGTTAGTGCTCTTGGCTTTTGCACAGATCACAGGGTGTATTGTCTTCTGATTTCATCTTACCTTTCAGTGATGTGATAGGACAATCTGCCCTTAGATTTAGTTGTCATCATTTCCTCATTGTCTGAATGTCATATCACAACTGGCACAAGTTGGTATAAAAGCAGTGTTAGAAATTTTCCAGGGGAGTTTGGTTCCTGGTGTTATTGCACGGAACCATGTCAGTTCTACATCTGGGATCTGGGGACTGGTGTTGGACTGGTGTTGGGCAAACACTGTCCAACCTCATGGAGACTGTGTTGTGTCCACATGATGCTCAGGGTGGGAGACACCCCTGTATTATAAAAAAAGTATGAGTTCTTTTTTTCTAACGTTTTCTTTTTTTATGCATCTATTGATATGATCATGTGGCTTTTATTTTTCTTGTCATTGATGTTGTGTATTATGTTGATAGATTTATGGATGTTAAACCATTGTTGCATCCCTGGGATGAAACCTACTTGATTGTAGTGGATGATCTTCTTAATGAGGCATTGTATTCTATTTGTCAGAATTTTGTTGAGGATCTTTGCATCTGCATTTATCAGCGATATTGGTCTGTAATTTTCTTTTTTCCTTGCATCTCTGTCTGGCTTGGGAATCAAGGTGATGTTGGCTTCATAAAAGATATTTGGAAGTGTTTCCGTTTTTTCGATTTCATGAAAGAGTTTTGCCAGGATTGATAGTAGTTCCTCCTGGAAAGTTTGATAGAATTCATTAGTGAATGCATCTGGGCCTGGGCTTTTATTTTTGGGCAGACATTTGATTACCGTTTTAATTTCATCAATAATGATGGGTGTGTTTAGATATGCTACATCCTCTTCCTTCAACTGTGGAAGATTGTAAGAATCCAAGAATTTATCCATTTCTTCCAGGTTCTCAGTTTTAGTGGTGTAGA
>PVKC010043836.1:0-11713 GCA_004027635.1 Crocidura indochinensis | reverse complement strand
AAAATATATTTAAATCTTTGTATGTACATTTAGTTTATTTAGAAAAAATATCCAATAAAAGGGGTCACATAAAAGTATTTGAATATTATATTTAAAATGTCAAGGTTTTTATAAAACTATCATTTTTATATTTCAACAAATAATTCACTAGTAATTAATTTCTTTCTCAACTTCTTGAGGGCTGGTATTATTATTCTTGCTCTGCTTATAGCTATGTAGTGAGTTTAACATCTTACATTTAATGATTATATATCATATGTTTAATTAATATATTTAGATAGTTACATTTTTGAGGAGAGATTGTAGTTATCTCTGTACTGTTCTTCCTCTCATTTGGCATCAGAACAATATGGTTTTATAATTTAAAGTTAAATCTGTTACCTTCTCTTTTATAACTATATACAATTTAAACTATTCTACAAACATTTGATATTTTCTAGAAAAATTATCCAAGTATGGGAATTTTTTAAATGATGATATGATTTATTTTTCTTATATTGCTACTTGAGTATTCTATACCATATAGGGTAAGAAGTGGCAGCTTAGATTACAGAGAAATTAATGCATTTTATGAAATATTTTACATTTATTTTAATTTTTAAAATCTTTTATATAATGATACATTATGCATATACACACACATATATAGATAGCTCCATAAAATTTTGTTTTCTCTTTTTTTAATCAGTCTTTGTAAGAGTTATCTAATTCTAATTGTTCTTTGCTAGAAAAGTTGACATCAGGGAAGCCATTTTAAAAATAGAGCCAATAAGTCTTACAGAGCAAATGGATTAATTCTCTTCAGTTGGGCAAAAGAACTTTGAACTGGGCATAAATTATTGTTTAAAAAGACTGCAATAGGGCCAGGGTAATAGCAAACCGGTAGGGTGTTCGCCTTGAACACTGCTGATCCAGGATGGACCTTCGTTAGATTCCTTGTGTCCCATATGCTCCCCGAGCCTGCCAGGAGCTATTTCTGAGCACATAGCTAGGAATAACCCCTGAGCGTCACCTGGTGTGGCCAAAAAAGCAAACAAAACAAAACAAAACAAAAAAAACCAACAACAACAAACCTGCAATGAAGCAGCTGTTTGAAAACTTAGCTCTATAAACATTAGTTTAAATATAAAATGAACCAGCTCCTTCTAAATATTTTCTAAAGAGTCAATAGCCAATACTATATGAATAAGAATAGTTTAAGCCTATCAACATTAAGAAATTCCTTTTCCCAATCTCTAATCTCATCTTCCTCTCTTCTGCTATTCTTCCTTATAGAGTACATTATAATTTCACCACTAGGATCTGTACAGTTTAGAAAAGCATTTCTCAAAATGGACTTATATGGTCCCTTATTAACTCTTAGGGTATTACAAGGGTTCCAGAAATAAAAAATAAATAAATGAGGGGTTTGGGCAGAGACTGGGAAGTCACTAAAAAGGAAAAAAATCTCAGAAGGGAGCCGAGGACAGAAAATTGCTGACAATTATTGGTTTAAGGGGCAGTATTTTATCTCAAGTAAATAATATGCCTTGTCTTCTTCATTGCCTCTTTAATTTCTACATTTAAATTCAAAATGTCAGTTCATTATTTAAATCACAGTCCACCATATTTTCAATTCCATTATTTCTGTTTTCATTTTTTACTATTTTTTGTATGATTTTCCTTTTGCTTAAATTTTTCCCTTTAGGTTTTTTAGAAAAGTTTACATTTTGAATTAAAGACATATTTAGATAGTCTCTCAATACTAATAAGGTAAGTTCCATGCATTTTTATTTTCTATTTTATTTTTGTTATGTTTAACATTTTTTTCTTTCCTTCAGTTGAAAGTATTCCCTGTCTTATAGAATATTATTCTATTTGTCTAAGAAATTATTTAAGTTTTGTTTAGCTACTGCTCAGGTCTTCAGCTCCTTGGCAGAAATTATTTTTTCCAGTTTTCATTATATTATATATTATATGTATTTTCATTATATATATTATTTCATTAAATTATACAATTGCAGTTTCTGTAATAGAAAGTGCTTGCAGGAAACATTTGTCTAGTCCATCTTCTGTCATCCTAAATCATAAAGATCTTAATCTAAAAATGTAATTTTAGACTTTTCCAGAAAACATAATGTATGCCATATCATGAAATGTACAGAGCTAAATTATTTTTAAGGCAATAGCCCAACACATATTCTTAAATTTTACCAATCTAAAAAAAAAACTCATAATATTTTTTAAATAAAAAGTAAAAGTTTGGGGACAGAATGAAAGCATAGCTGTTAGGGCACTCACTTATCTTGCATGCCTCCAATTGTGGATTCAATACTTCACATTCAATTGTGTATTCGGTACTTGCACTATCAAGAGTGAAAAGACAGGAGTAGCCTTTCAGCATCACCACGTGTGGCCCCCCCAATGTAAAAATTTTATTTATAAGGTATTAATTATCATATTGAAAATGTGAAAAAATAGACTTATATTTTATTTCTTTTTTATAATAATATTTTTTAAGCAGTCTGATTACAAAACATGTTCAGTTTTGCATTTTTTTAACTGAATCCAAACTCATTCATTAATGTACACCAACCCTCACCAGTGCAACTTTCCACCACCAATGTTCCATTTCTTTTCTTATTTGGTCAACCATATTTACAGATAATATTCAAAATATTGCCCTTTTATATAAATGCTTTTATGTATATTAGAATCTATATTAATCTACTCACAGAATTCAGCATTTTTGAGAGAGTTTGGTTGGATAAATCAAGGTATTAGTACAAGTATTTAAACCAATTAAAATGTCATTTTATAACAACTATTATAAAGTTAACACATTCATTCATTACAGATAGAATATATTTCTCGGAGAGTTGATTGCTTTTCCTTTTATATAGTTTAGTATTTGATATCAAAGTTGTCCTTTTTACAAATACATTTTTATAGTTGACTTAAAGTCCTTGCAGAAAATTACTACCACATAATAAAAAAGGATTGCCTACAGACACTGGGCTATTATTAGAATGAGGTGACAAAAATATCTTGAAAGAAATTTGGCATCAACTTTAAACCACACAGAAAGTTTTCTGATCAAAATCCCAGTTGTCCAAAGTAATATTATCAGGAAAGTAAGAACTGTTTCAAGTTTCATTTTGTACATCATTACTGGAAAAAAATATGACATTATTAATGTATCACCCCTAATATTAAAAACACCTAATGGTGAAACACCTGAGCCTGTCTAAATTCAGAAAGATAAACTGAATATGAATAAAATCACTTTCACTGAACTTATTTGCGGAAGGTAATAAATGTTCTCAGATCAAAGCTAAATAAATGGTTTTCCAATAAGCTCGAGGAGGATAATTAGCATAAATGCAAGTGGGTTGAAGGGGAGGAACTTCCACTGGCACTTGTTAACAGTGGTCAGATGAGAACTGACAGGGACAATGTCACATGGCCATCTGCAAGGGAGTAACTCATAGCTCACAACATGAAAGCGGTCTCAGAATGATCGGAAGTCACGCATGGACGCAGCATCACTATAAAGCCAAAACTGAAAAATAAAAATGTAAAAGTTCTCATTAGTGCATTGGCAATGTGAATGAACAGATTTGGTTGATAGCTTCATTTTTTTCTATTTTTATTTTTATATTTATTCTGGTATCTTCCAGCCTGTCCTTAGTTCTGATAATAATTAAAACAAGGCTATGTGATGAAAAAATTTTTTTTTCTTTCACAAAACCACTTTTATTTTTCAAAGCATATTCGCACAAAATAGAAGTCAGACTAAATCACTTGAGAATCTGGAAATCAACATTTTAGACTGGATTTAACATTAACTAATGACTATGAGAGTAGGAAGGCAGTTTTTTTTTTCTAATTTCTTATTTAACCTCTTGAGGTTACATTTCTTAATTTGTACAAAAATAAATATTTGAGGATCCTTTGGTCCAGCAGTCTATAATTTTAATGGTCCCCGGCATACAAGGCATATATATATATATTTTATATTTATAACACTACTTTAAAAATAAGTTATTTTACTATATTTATAACAGATTTTTCTATATTTATAACACTACTTTATAAATATAAAATATTATAGAATTAACTAGTAATTAAAAATTAGGAAAAATAGGGGTCAGAGAGATACAACAATAAGTAGATACTTACCTAGCACACAGGTGACCTAGGCTTAATACGGGCATCTCATGTGATCCCTGAGCCAGTCACAAGTGATTGCTAAGTGAAATTCCATGTAACTCCTAAGGACCATTGGGTGTGACCCAAAAGAGAACAAAGATTTTAGAAAAAATAGCTATGATGATTTATCTTCAGTGTATTTTCTAATGATCTTAGCTTATGTCTCACTAAGTAATCACAGAGTTTTCTCATTTGGGGAAATGTGCTAGAGTGCATTTTGTCCACGCTAGAGCATATCCCGTTTGGATTTGTAAAGTTCTACCAGTATTTTATACATCTTAGATTTTAATTCTTTGTCAGGTGTCTGACAGGCAAAAATTTTTCCCTGTCTGGGAAGAAGGAGGGAGTCTTTGTTATTGTTATTAAGACACACCTTGTGCTATTCATGGTCAGGAGACTTTATAAGGTGCTGGGGATCAAACCTGGGTTGGTCGCATGCAAGACAGGTACATTATTTACTGTTCAATCTTTTGGTTCCATATGGGGTATCTTTTTATACTTTTCATTATTTCCTTTGCAGTTCGGAAGCTTCTGAGTTTAAGGTCTCATTTGTTTATCTTTGCTTCCGTTTGCTGGGCTAATGGCATTACTTATGGACTATAAATAAGCCTTGTTCAGGCACAGCTGGGTGTTCTCCAAACATACAAAAATAATAAAAAAGATGAAATCATGCAATTTGCTGCTCTGTGGATGAATCTGGATAGTGAAGTCATTTGAAGAGAGACAGATATAGAATGATCTCCCTAATATTTGGGATATAAATAACAGAGGGAATAAAACAACAAATGCACAGATACCACAGAAGTAAGAGCTGGTTCTTAGGAGAAAGCATGCAACTGGGGTTATGAGGGCTGTGGGATGCAGATACAGTGAGAGAAGAAAGCCACCTTCTGATAAGGATATAATTATGGAATATTTTATTATCAATATTGCAAATTACAGTGCCTAATATAAAATTCTAAAAATGTTAGTAAAAGTATAATTCCACAAAAGTACTATAAAATTCATATTAGTCAACATGAAGTAATTGGAGTATCACATTTTTATAAATAAAATTACTTGACAGAAAAATAAAATTTTGAGAATAAGATCATGTGCAGTGTTGGGAATCCATCATGGGTCAGCTACATGCAAAGCAAACACCCTCCCAACTGTACTAACTCTTCAGCCTATTTAATATATTTTATGATTTTATATTTGAAAAATCATTTGGATTAATGTCCTATATAAATAAAAATATATAGAATGTTGATTACTTTAAAACTTACAATGACTAATTTTGAATTAATAAAGTTAAAATTTAATTGGTAAGTTTCCCCTAATTTTTTTTTGTTTTTTTTTTGGGGGGGGAGGTCACACCCGGCAGTGCTCAGGGGTTACTCCTGGCTCCATGCTCAGAAATTGCTCCTGGCAGGCACCCCCTAATTTAGTGATGTAACACGATTTTACTTAAATAAATTTACTTAGAAGGAACTGAGGGAAGAGAAAGAGATATATATTTAAGAGAGAATACATGTTTTGCCAGAGTGGAAACGTCAAGAGTATACTTTTTGGTTGAGATGCAAGTCAATCTCTAGGGTGGAGATGAGCCAGTCTTCTCCAACGTCATTTTGACTTTTATATATGTGTCTGATGTCTGTAAAAAGCATTGCAATATCCCCACATCAAAAATGGATGAGATTAGAATTCTTTAAAATAACTTTAGGATACTTTGGTGGTGGCAGAGTATAATGACTTTGAACATCAGTACTATAAAGATTAACACTGCTGAAACTAAGTTACTTAAACTAGGACTTGGAGCAATAACACAGTGGTAGGGTGTTTGCCTTGCAAGTGGCTGACCCAGAATGGACTGCCGTTCAATCTCTGGCATCCCATTAGTTCTCCAGAGACAGGAGGGATTTCTGAGCACAGAGTCAGGAGTAACCCTGAGCATCAGCAGGTGTGCCCCCCACCCAAAAAAATAATAAAAAAGTTACTTAAACTATAATTAAATTATAAATTACAAAACATAAAAAATACACTGTTCTGGGAAAGACTCGCTCCAAGGAATAAAAACTGAATTGTCATAAAACTTTACTACTTATAATGATGGAAACAAATTCTACTGGCTGGTGGTCTCAGGAATATAGGAAAGTGAAACGAAACAAAGGAATATAGGGACCAGAGAGATAGTACAGTGGTAGGGTGTTTGCCTTACACACCAGTCAATTCAGGACAGACTTCAGTTTGATACCAGGCATCCCATATGGTCCCCAGAGTCTGCCAGGAACGACTTCTGAGCACAGAGCCAGGAGTAAACACTGAGCACGGTTAGATGTGGTCAAAAAAAAACAAAAAGAATGTGAGTTATCATTTGTCTCATAGATTGCAGAATTCGATCTGGCAATTTGGATTTGAAAAACATTGTTCAGGAAAAGAAATTTTAAGAAATTATTTTGCGAGGCAGAGAAACAGGTAGAGAGCAAATAATTTAAGAGTATTCCAGAAAATAGAATGGTAGGCTATTTCCATCACACTGGTTTTCATTGTCACCAGGTTAGAAAAAGATTTCACAACTAGAGTCGAATCCCACAGTCAGAGTAATGTTGGAAACAATGACAAGGCACTTGCGAGGGCCATCCTGGCTGGGGAAGTGAGCCCCACATGATTGCAACAGAAACAGAGATGGTCAGTGTTCAGAAGTGAAGATGGTGACTTGAATAATCTTGGGCAAATTTGAATGATGTGTTTCCTGAGTATGATAAGCAGTAATTCTGGATAGATGTGTTTCTGTGTGTATATGTTCATATATGTGTGTATAAAATTTGTAATGGATTCACCCAGTTCTCAAATATTTTTTATTCCCATTATATACTCATGTACTTTTTTGCTCCTGTTTATTCATAGATGATTTAATTTGAACATTTTTAAAACATTTGGCTGAGTCAATTGTAAATTATTGATATCAATTGCCAACTCACATTTTTAGATTAATTTTCATGTCAACTTAATACTTATTTTGATGCTATTTCAAAAACAGCTTGTTTGAGGCACATAGTTTTAAGATGTTCCAATTCTCTTGCAAATCATAGTAAATAATAAAAATCTGTTTTATATTTTAGCATAATAATATTATGCTTAATTTGTTAATAATTTTATATAATAAAATAATATTAGAAAGAATAAAGACATAAAAATAAATAATAATTTTAAGTTTTAATATTTTTGGCAAACCTAAGTATATGGACCAGTACTTATTAAATAAAGAACTTTTGGTTAAAGGGAAATTAATCTCATAATTTTTAAATATTTCAATATAGAATTCTCCCATATCTTTTAGAAAATTAAAAGAATGAGTTTGAAATATAACTGGTTTTCCTTTCATAAATTATTTTAATTAATTTTTTCCATATAAAATAAATTGTTAATATTTTGTAATATTTTGTCACTTTTGTACAATTAAAAAACTTTCCAACATTACATTTATAATCTATTTTAATATAGGACAAAAACATGCAATATTATATTTTTCTCTTTTTAGATAAATGCCTAACAGCTTAATGAATATGTCATAATATATAGATATTATTATTACATGAATTATCTTTTTAGATGATACGGTTTTTTGTTTTTAGAGTTACTATTATATAATAGAAATAATTGAAAGGCAAATTAAATAGCTTGATCATATTAACTAGAATCATTAATTGATTATCAATTATTATGTTGATTCAATGATGTCTTTGTAGATAAGCATAGATTATTATGTAATCCTCCTTGTTTCTACTAATCAAAAAAGACTTCCCCAAAGCAGTGGTAAAACGTTGCTGTTTCCATTGTACAAATTTGATCAAAACTATATGTAAGGTAAAGTACTATAGTTGTGCAAGAGATATTATATTTTTAGCAGAATTTTAATACATTTTCAGGATCAATTTTTCACTTATAGTTTGTAACTCTAGAGAAAAGGAACATTAATGAATAACAGAACAAGTTCTTTTCCCGGAAATTTAGTTAGATAATAATTTTCATTAATTTGAATAAATCAGTAAGAACATAGTACTTCTAGCTAAATTTCAATTCTCTTACCCAACCGGTCTCTGTTCTCAGCAAAGTGGCAACATTTGCATTTGAACTTTTGGTATAAAGAATTGTGGCATAATTATATTCTAATATATTCTGATTAATTTTGAGATGCTTCAATATTGAAACTCAAGTAGAAGATTTGAAAGTTCTCAGAGGTGTGGAATTTCATTTTGACCCAAGTTCTATCTGTTATTACAGATAATTCTATTCCCATCCTAAAATGGAGAGCACTTCTTTTTTAAAACTGGACATGATGATTTTAATACGTCTTTAATACTTTTGCCAATAAATCCTTTCTGTAAGTCCAAGGAGCTTTCTCAATTCTTGTAAATGAAGAAACTCCACAGATCACCTTTGAGAGATGGAGATACACATTCTGAGTGCTGTAATCCTCATGGAGATAGTTATTAAATATCAAACTAACCAGAAACTACTGGCACAGAACTCGATATAAAACGAAAGTTAGGTGTCTGAGACCAAGGATATGATAAAGTCATATAAATTGCACAATGTTAGAACTATTCTGCTTAATTGTGAAAGTTCCATCCAATCCGTATTAGATTATGTACCCCAAGCCATCAGTGCAGCTGTCCTGATAACTCATTACAAAGACCATTAGCCAACTGGACTAATTGGTTGGACTGTTTTTCCCCTGCCTTTGCTTGCCTCCATATAAATGCTTGATTTCATCTCACAACTGGCCCTTTTCATTGTTTTTCCCAGTTTAACAATTATTTTCACATTACTAACCATGTAAGTCAAGAATTATATACATACAGTTCTGTAGAAGAAAATATCCTAAGCCAAAATGGATCAACCTTTTCAAATATTCATAAGTAATTAGAAAATACTTTGATTAAAACGTGGCCAACATTTATATCTTCAGCTTAGTGTTTTGCATTATTTAATGAATATTTGCTCTCATAGGCTCAACACTAAGTGAAAAGAGACTTAAAAGAAAAGGGATATTATTATCATCATTTCTACTTACTGAATTTCCTACAAAAATGTCCAAATTATTTTTGTTTATCAAAATTTTGACCAATAATGAAGGTGATAGAGAGATAGTACAGTGGGTCAGATATCTTTCTTGCACAGGGCTAATCTTGATTTGAATCTAGGCCCTGAATATATTTCCTGGGTATCTTCAAGAGTGATTCCTGAGCATAGAGCCAGAGCAAGTCTGAGAACTGGTGGATGTGGCCATGCAAAAGACAGTAAATAAGTCCAAATGAAGTGTAAGAGAGATAATACAGTGAAAAAAGGTGCTTGCCTTGCTTGTAGGCATTTGGGCTTTGATTCACACTACAATATAGAATCTCCTATGGACTACTAGGAGTGATTCCTGACAGCAGACCTGAAAGTAATCCCCAAGCATTTCTCAGGATTTTTCCCAAAAGATCCAATGAGCAGCTGTCCTCGTCACTACCACCTTTTGAAGATGCAAAACCCAGAATCATTTCAGCATATAATTATTTGTTTTGTTTTATAGAGAGACACTACTTAGAGCTATTCAAGAGTGTCAAATATAATACATGAAAAAATTGTTCTGGTAATATGTATATATTATATTCCAAACACATTTATAAATAAAGTATGGTCTGTGACTATACTTTATTCTTTTTCACTACTCTATGATATTTTACTCTATGTATATATCATATACTCACCCATTAAATTGATGAGTATTTAGGTAGTTCTCACTTTTGGGATATTTTAAACAATGTTACTATGGATGTTTGCTCATAAGATTTTCACAGAACTCTATTAGTTTCATGAAAAATATTTGATATTAGAGTTGAATCATGGGATCATATAGCAACTATAAGTTTAACAGTTTCAGAGCAAGAGTAACTATAAATATATTTGGAATAAAACACATATCAGAGTGAAACATTTTTCATTAAACTCTAGAACATCTTGACAATTTATGAAATCTATGTTTTGCTGTATTCAATCTTCCAAAGGATAATTATAATTATTGTTGCAGAATGTTTTAACATCAAGAAAGAAGCAAGATGGTTAGTAAGATGTTTGTTTTGTACTAGTAAGATGCATGACATTTAGTATTTTTGTTCTTGACTCTTCCCAAATAATCAAGATGTTCTCTACCAGGATCGGAGAAACAGATGAAGTTTCAAGAACCAACTTAGAAAACAGAAGCCAAGTCCAAAATTTGTTGATGCAAATTAATATTTCATTTGGCAAGAAATTCCTTTGGAGAGTTTCTCTCTGCTTGCCAAAGGGTTTTGACAAATCTTGTGATAAAATGGGACAGTAACATCAAGAGGAGATTTGCAGAGTTTCAATTGGTAAATGGTTGTTAGGGGTTTTAGAGAGAGCTCCATGTTTTCTAGAGATTTGCTACAGGGATTGAATTCTTGACGATGTATACGAGGAGAAAATGCTGACTACAGTGACACATTCTGATTTAGGGTCATATATATATATATATATATATATATATATATATATATATATATAGGATTTGATTCTTCAACAATAAATAATTTACTGCAATATGGATGAAAATGAAAGATTCTATGTTAATGAAATAAGCCAGAAGAAGGTTAAGTACAAAATTATATTTTATATGTGGTATTTAGAATAACTGCATGAAAAAATGCAGTGGTTTTAGTGGGGGGATTAGAGAACAATCTTGGACCAATGTATAGTGATGAGAAGAAAAGAATTAAGTAGAAAAGGAGAAAGACACATATGAAATAACGGGGGCCCAAGGATAAGGTGTCTCAGGAGCACTGGAGTTGCTACGAAAGGACAAAACTAAATAGCCAATCTAGAGTCAACAAGACTGAAACCATGAGACCCAAACTTTAACAACCAAACTTAGTAAAGGGTACATGGATGGACATGGACACTATTATTCTGAGTGAAGTAAGTCAGAGGACAGAGATAGACACAGAATAGTCTCACTCAACTATGGGTTTTAAGAAAATAAAGGACATTATTGTAATAATGCCCAAAGATAATAGAGATGACGGCTCGAAAGACCAGTCCATGATATGAACCTTACCACAGTAAGTGCAGTTAGAGAAATAATAACGACACTAATAACTATCATGGGAGTGGGGGGGGTGGGAGAAGTAGATAGAATCCCTGTCTTGAATACAGGCAGGGTCTGGGAGAGGAAGGAAATGGGGGCCATTCATGGTGGAAATATTGCACTAGTGAAGGGGGGTGTTCTTTTTATGACTGACACCCACCTACAATCGTGTTTTTATCATGGTGCTTAAATAAGGATATTATTTTTTTTTTAGAAAAAGATGCCTCCTTTACTGGCAGGCTGGGTGAATGGTGGTAGTATATGAAAGACTTTGAGAAAATTGGTGGAAGGGCGGTTGACACTGGTGGTGGAATTGGTCCTGAAAGATTGCATTTAAAACCCAACTATGAATAACTTTTTAAATCACAATGGTTTCAGTAATTTTTTTTT